>CM023359.1:1508623-1518852 GCA_013282895.1 Eriosoma lanigerum
TACATGTCTTTATAAATTAAACAATTATAAAATTATTTATACTTACATTTTAATTCTACAATGAATTACAAATGTTTTATAATAAATTACCAAAATATGTAATATAATATATTTTTAAAACAATAACTCAAATGCATTATAAATTTAAAATTCAATAAAGTAGGAAGTATATTTTTAAATTCTGAATAAAGGGAGGAATGTATAGGTTTTACTAAGAGTTTTTGTTTTTAATGTATGAAAACATTTTTTCAGATAGAAATTATGTTTCCATTACAACAAGTAGTGTATACTTTGGGTTCAGTAGCAAATTTCATCTACTTTAGTACATTATCTGACTCATTTTTCAAATTCAAGAAATCTCCGTAATCGAACATTCGCGTTTTTAAAAATAGACTTTAAAAAAAACGTACGTTTAATGTAATCTGTACTTGTGTATAAACCTTAATTAAAAATATTAGAAGAATTATTATTACTTCACATAATATATTACATAATTTTTTTTCAATTTCAACTAAAATGATTATTTGATTACGACTGTACAATTAAAAAATTGTATATTGAACTTACCAATATTTTCATTATAATCTATAAAATAATAATAAGATATAAATTTGGATAGTTTGACTTAATGGAATGACTTTAGATATATCTATAATTTATTAGTATATTCCTAATTTATAACATACCCAAAACTGAATTTTTGTACTCATATAAAGACAATAAACCATTTGCAGCTAAAAAGATATCATCGATTTACATTATTATCTGTATTATATTAATGTGCAAATTATAAATATTTTATTTATTCAAAACTTTTATTATTTAATTATTTTAATTTTAAAATATAATACATATAAATACATAGTCATGATTATACTTGCTTTAACTTACATAATTCTTTATTTTGTTGAAGTACTAAATAATTATGTAAATTGTATTAAAATATTAGAAATGTACTAGTTTATGTTTTTATGATATTATATTTAATACGTATAACATAATATTACTGTTCTGAATTACGAAAAATGTGCATAATGGTGTGATAACAATAAGTAAACAAGATATACAAGAACTTATTTGATTTTAAATATATTATTATTTATAATTTGCCGAATTTGTTAAAGAAATTTCGTTAATAATATACAAAAACGACTCATAGCAACACAATAAAATATGATAATAATTTATCACTCATTGACTTTATTAGATTATGAGCGGAGCAAGGAATGTATTGTTTTTAAAAAGACTTTTATATGTGTGAAAACATTTTTTTGGGTAGAAATAATTATCCACTTACCACAAGTAGAATATTTAATCGGTAGCAAATCGCGTCTAGTTGGTCTTTTAAGCAATTCATTTTTCAAATTTCTTAAAAGTATTTTCTTAGAAGAAGAAAAACTACCATAAAATGGCACAAAATTGGCAAAATCACGATTTCCGTAATTTTTTATATTTAATTTCGTGATAACTAATTAAGTTTTAATAGTAGGGATTAGAAATTTTTTTTTGAGTATTAACATAAGTAATATATAAGTGTGGTAGAATTTTGGTACAGATTAGTTGATTATTTGGTCTATGAATTTTATAAGGTTTGAAAATTGTATAAAAGCCTAATAATATGCTACTTAATATTTTAAAAATCGTAACTAACAATTTTCTTTTATAGCCTTTTTATTTTATCTTTTTTTCTGATCTATGGAAACATTTTTTCAGGAAGAAATAATGGTCCAATGACCACAATTAGAATATCCTTCCCATACCAAATTTCATCAAGTTGGTACTTTATTTAGCTCAATTTTTGAATTTCCTAAAAGTTTTTCCTTAAAGAGCGGAAAATCGGCAATTTGTATAGGATTTTTATTTTTTTTTTTCTGATGTATGAAAACGTTTTTTTTTTGGGGTAGAAATAATGGTCCGATTACCACAAATGGGGTACCTAATCCATACCGAATTTCATCTAGTTGGTTCTTTATTTAGTTCATTTTTAGAATTTCCCAAAAGTTTTTCCTTGAAAAGCAAAAAGTCGGCAAATTACGGTTTCCGTTATTTTAAATTTTAAATTTTTTGATTACTAATTAAATTTTAATCGTAGGGACTTGAAAATTCTTTTGAGTACTAACGTAGGTAATATTTACAGTAAGTAAGATTTTGGGACGGATTGGTTGATTTTATGGCTAAATATAGAACTTTACACTTTTTTCCAAAAATGTGAAATATTTCCTGCAATTTTTGGTTTATCGGTTTGAATATTTTATTAAAGTCCAATTTTATACTACTTAATCTTTTTAAAAAATATTTTGAAAATTGTGATTGATGATTTTTATCATGAAATGATAACTCTTTGAATATTGTTCGTAGGGATTTGAAATTTATTTTACATATTAAAATTTATAATTTACACTCTTGGTATATTTTAGAATGGATTATCAGTATAATATATTATAATATATTGAAATTCCCTCAGAATCATATTTTCTAATACAATATCATTGCATTTAAATCATAATAATTATAATAAACATTAATTTACGTTAACGTCCACAATCAACATTTTCACTTTTTTTTTGTATGTTATACTTATAAAATAAGATTATGAATTCCATTTGAATTTATAATCTTTATAAAATCATATACTTTTACGCTATAATATTGAATTCATTATTGAATGATATATTACATATATTGAAGTATAAATCATTTTCGTTATTGTTATTAATTTAAAGTAAGTATCATATTAAATCTATGCAATAGGAACTTATCTTAAAATAATATGTTTATTGATGAGTAAGAATTATATTTTTAATATACATAAAAAACCTAATGTAATATTAGATAATTTATTTTTTGCACACAGAAATAACATTATATAGTTATGATTGATATATATAAGTATAATTTAATTTTGAACATGAATTTTTTTATTCTAAGTAAGAGGAAGTACAGTCTAAATTATAAATATTTGTCATACAAAACCTACATGACATTATGTATGAAACTACTGTTTCCAATTGATAATTTGAATTCATCGTTTCTGTTGAAATAAAAATATGAAAATAAATAAACTGTTAGATCATATCAGGTATATCAACACGATATCAAAATATACATAATATTAAATATATAATATTATAACCCGGATCTATTACTTATTGCAATATGACAGACTATATGAATTGTAAACTACAGAGTTATTTTCATTAATTGGATAAATTATATTTATCCAATTAAATTTCTAACGTCATTATTTAAAATATTTTGATAACTTAATATAATGGATAGGTAAATAATGTTGCTTGCCTTTTACATTCTTCAACAGTTAATTCTCAATATTGATAATATTAATTTCATATTTCACAATATAATGCATTATTAGATAAAAACAATAAATAATAATGACAAAATGTAAAGTCAAAAGTTCTATTTTTCCAATTAAAAACAAATTCTCAGAAATATCACCTTATTATAGTTAAAAATTTGATCCTTCAAAAATTGTATAAAAATATGCTTTATAAGCTGGTTATTTTTAAATTTCATATAACTTGAAAAATAAAAAATCCCTAAAACTAATAAATACATTATTTCATTGATTAATATTATTTTTCACGAAAATATTACATTATTAGAAAATAAATCTGATGGATATAGTAGACCTAGGTACCATATATGTGTCTTAGAGGATATGTGGACTAGAGTCCACGGGTACGTTACGACCGTCACTCCAGGAGAGTGCCCTTGCGGGCAAATATAACATTATATATAATATTATAGTGACCGGATCTATTATACCTTTTATGTGACAGACTACATGAAATGTATAGTATACAATTTTCATATATTTTGTGTCAATATCTTCATGACAAATTAAAACTTTTCAATACAATTTTTATAAAAAAAAAAAAATATTTCGGCAATAGCCTATACTTATAGTACTTTTTTTCAAAATTTAAGTAAGAGTAAATTTGTATGATGATTTTGATGAATCGACTTTCAAATTTAATCAGGATGTCAATTTTTTAAAGTTATTTTCATTAATTGGATAAAAATTTATTTCTGACGCATATTCTTACCCATTTAATATGTTACTTTTTAGTTACGACAAGAGAATAAAAAACATTTTAATGATAAATATATTTAAAACATATTATAAATTTGTTATGAGTTTTATCATCTGAAATATACAAGAAAGATAAATTTTAAAATGAAAAAATAAAGTTGGAAATAAATCATTTTGAATTTATGAACCAAAATATGATAACATAAACAAACATTATTTTTGTTATTTTAATTCATTAATCAATTCAATAAGTAAATAAATATAAAAAATATTTATTTAATAATTGTATTACCCATATTATTACTACCATATATATTGACTATTAAATAATTAATGTATCCATAGAAAATTGCTTTATTCTTGTATTTGTATTTATTATAGTCATCTAAAAAATATATTATTATGTTTATTAGGACAAAGTTATTTACTATTTTAAAATTATATTGATAACTTAGTTTTTATTTTACATTATTGAAAAAAATACATAAAAAATTAATTTACTTATTTATTAAAACGTACAAATTTTCCTAGGTACTTATGTACTTTTTTTGAAAATTGATATAAACATACTTTAAAATACGATGTGTCTCACCAGATTTATCTCCAACAATAAATTTTGATCTGTTACATGTTTTTAAAATAGTATTTTTGTACTTATTTATGTTGAAACAAGTCACATTTTTGATTCTGAGTAAAGTGAGAAATGTATTGGTTTACAAAGGTGTTTTTTACGTTTGATTATCACAATGGGATATGCTTTCAGTAAAAAAACATATATACAATTAGTATTTTATTTGGCTCATATTTCGAATTTCTTAAAAAAAACTTCCTTCAGTTAAGAAAAACTACCAAAAATGATAATAATTTTTGATTTTAAATATACTGCTAAAATTCATACAAAATTGAACCTAGGAACATGAAATTGTTTTCAAAAAAAGTATTGTCATAGGTATATTCTAAACAAGCGTTAAAATTTTGGAACGGATTATCAGTATAATATATTGTATATTTGACCGAGTTTCCTTTTAGATTCCTATACAAATCTTAATTATAAAAAAAAAACTAATTTCTTCGAAAACCAAAAGAATGAAAGATAAACTCCTGGAATTAATATGTTTCTTCTAATATATATATTTTTTATGGTACTAAAATTTAAAATAGAAAAAAAATACATTTATATTAATTGATAGAAATGGTCGGTTCAATATTCCCATATATCTTCCGTCGCCGATTATCGTTGTCTCTCTCTATAATTTTTTTGAACGAGTGATCATATTATATATTCCAGTTCAGAGGCGCAGGAACTATTTTTCTTGTGGGGGGGAGCAAAAATTTAAGGAAAATTATGTTATATAGTATATTATAATAAAATACAAATATAGTAAGTTCCCGTTACAACGAATACCGATACAACGAAAAATCTCGTTATAACGAAAGTCATAGAAGTCCCCCGCCGAAAAGCTATTAAGACAATGTTAAACTAATTTCAATATAACGAAATGATTGATTTTTAATAATCCCGTTACAAGGAATTATTTGTACAGGTTATTAAAATATATGTATTTCCTTTCTTAATTTAATCTAAAGATAACAAGCATACGGTTTTACGAAATTATCAAGCCATTAAATTGTCATTATGTGTGACCATGTTGTTCCGCGTCAATCGATAACGCGACACAATCAGTTGAGTGTATATCTTCATAAAGCTCTCACGTTGGTAATTTTTATTTTTTCGTATTTTATGCTTCTTCTTTACGTACGTACGTGATGAGTTCTACAGTGAAAAGAAAATAATTTTCGTTGGAAGAGAAGAAAAACATAATTTCTAAAGTAGACAAGGGATTAAAGAAAGGCGAGGTGGCAAAAAGGTATGGCATATCTCCATCAACATTGTCAACCATTTTAAAGGACCGAGAATGCATCTTGAAACAACTGCAGACTTCTGTTTTTGTCCCGAGCAGGAAAAGGATACGTAAGACACAATTTGAAGACGTTGATAGCGTTGATGACGGTTTACAAATGGTTTCAAGATGTTTGTTCCAGAAACTTTCCTCTGACCGGTCTTTTAATTCGAGAAAAAGCCTTAGAATTTGCTAAAATGCTCGAAGTTGAGAATTTCCAAGCAAGTGTCGGATGGTTAAATCGTTTCCGTGAGCGGTATGGTGTGTTGTTCAAATGCATTTCTGGAGAGGCGAGTGACGTGCCAATGAATTCTGTTAACGAATGGCGAAACGAAGAAGTTGCTGTACTCATCAAGAAATACAGTCCGAACGATGTTTCTAATGTGGATGAAGCTGGAGTATTTTTTCAGCTTGAACCAAAAAGGACATTAGCCCAGAAAGGAGACAAGTGTATAGGGGTAAAGCTTATAAAAAATGCATCACCGCTCTTTTCTGTTGTAACAAATCGGGAACGGAGAAACGAAAAATCCTCATCATTGGCAAATCCGCAAAATCACGTTGTTTTAAAAACTGTAAATCATTGCCATGTATCTATAAATTTAATAAGAAAGCATGGATGACTTAAATAATTTTTAATGATTGATTGATAGTTTTTGATAGAAAAATGAAAAAGAAGAAGAGGAAAATTCTTCTTCTTATCAACAACTGTATTCCACATAATGAACCACCAAAATTGGATAACATTCGTGTGGAATATTTCCCACCTAACTGCTCAGCTGTACTTCAACCTCTTGATCAAGGAATCATAAGAACTGTAAAATCATGCTACAGAACATTTTTTTTAAGTCAAATTTTATGCGATTTAACGAAAAATATCCAAAGAAAATGCAATATGAAGAAAGCTATCGAATGGTTATACGGAGCTTGGGATGATATCAGTCAATCAACAATAACTAACTATTGTAAACATGCAACCACAACCAAAGATGCCAATTCTGTTTTAGAAGTGACCAAATATAATGAATCATATATGCACGACATTCAACAATCTGAGTTAGAGCAAATTTGGATCACTGCGAAAAATAAAATGTCGCTTCCTGACGACGTGAATTTAGAAGATTATCTCGGAGCAGATGACAACGTTTTAACATGTTATGAACTAACCGAATTAGATATCATTTAATCCATTAAAGACAGCAAAGATGAGGCCATCGGTGAAAGTAGTGGAGACGAAGACGAAGAAGCTGTGTTGGGAAATGATGTGCGCAATGTCACTTCATCAAAAGCCTTATCAAGTTTGGAAGTAATGTGAACATTCATTACATCACAGAGTGATGTAGCAGACTTCATCTTTACAAACATTCACCAACTTCAAAATGATATACTTTCTATTAAAACAGCAAACCTTGTTCAAAAGAAAATTGTTGATTATCTTTAACAAACTTATCTATTTTTTCCTCAAATTATTTACATTTGAATTATTTATTTATAACATATTTACATATTTGTATTTGAATCACAAATTGTTTTTAATCGAATTTTCAAAATTTCGTTACAACGAAATTTCCGTTATAACGAAAAAAAATTCAGTCCCTTGGAGTTTGTTGTAACGGAAACTTACTGTACTTATTGATTTTTGTAAAATAGGTTTAATTACTATTTTGTAGATTAAACTAATAGTCTTTACCTAATTTAATTTTGGATATAAAATTAAAAACAATTTTAATGTTTTACATTTTTTGATTTTATTTGATATACAACTTTTCAAAATTCATTTTATTACATATTATATTATATAAATCAGGGGTCACCAATTAATATTTTCCGCGGGCCACATTAAGAATTCGGAAAATTCTCGCGGGCCATAAAAATTCAAAGTACATAATATTTATTATAATATGCCGGTTGGTCAAAAATACTTTATTTGTAAAAAAAAATATATACACTTATTAATTTGATGTGTAACTAAAACTAATGAAAATATAATTAAATTTAATAAATATATGAAACAATTATTAATAATGTACAAAGATAAGAAGTTCCCTACAACATTTATTAATACAACAGTCGCGCTTGATAATAAGTACGTATTAAATTATTGGATTTTTCTCTCAGTCTGCGGGCCGGTTAAAATGCATTCGCGGGCCGCCATTTGGTGACCCCTGGACTAATCTATTTTACAATCAATGGTAATCCGTTGTCTACACAACAATACAATATAATATTATTATTATTTATTCATTTATACCGTGCTCAAAATTAGTTACTGTTTTCAAGTATCTTAATAAGTAAAATACAATTTAATTATATTCAATAAGTTTCATTTTTTTTTTTTAAATTTATTTATTGAACAGATTTTTCATATTTATTGATTTTATGTTTTGTTAATTTTAAAAGTTTAAAAGAAGTTTAAAACATCATAATAAAAAACAGTCATTTTAAACAATGTTTTGTTTGTATTGTTTTAATTAAGGATATTTTAAATATAATGTTTAAAATGATTGATAATAACAAAATGTTTTAAACATAACAACTCTGATTTTAACACAAAACACTAATTAATAATCGACTAATTATTTCAAATATTATAAAATTGCACATAACTGCAGGTCTTACAAATGTCGAATATAGCATTTAAAACGATTTAAATATGTAAACGTATTTAAAACGAAAAACGGAAAATTAATAATACCATTGAACAAAACAAAACATTATTAAATTACTAAATAACAAAACAAAACACAATAAACGTAAAACGTAAACATATCAAAATGTTTTTGCTTTATTAGAACATTAGGTATTATTACATAAAGTGATGGGCACTATCGAATAAAAACTATCTAGTTATTCGATTGTATATTTAAACTATCGAATGATATTCATTCGAATAAAACTATCGAATGGTTTTTCATTCATAATTTGAATAGGACCATAAAATAATTTTTAACATAATGAATTATTCCATTGTTGCTTTGTTAGATATAATGTGCGTGGTGGTGGCAATCATACATAAACAATTTTGCCTTTGTGGCTAATTCGGGGTGCCAATTTACCTATGTTATCACTTTATCAGTTATCTTGTTGTGTCTCCAGTAGTCATTTGGTCAATTAAAAATCAATAATTGTCAATTTGCATCATACAGTTTTACACGTAACGATTATAGCGACATAACAAGTGTGTGTAGTATAAACTAGAATGTTGAAGAATATAGGACGTTAAATACTATTAAAGTATACTCGTAAACTATTAAGTTGAGTTTTGAGTGTTCATAGCTATTTTACGTATTTGTATTTTTTATTTTATTTATATATTATATATTTAATTTTTGTTTAAAGCCATTCATTATAGCGCCGTCACCAAGATAATAGAATATTAAAACTCAAATGTATAGAAATCATTATTCGAATCCTAAAGATTAATAGAAAACGATATTAACCTTTATGTTCAGACCAAATAATTTCAACTGAAATTTGACAAATGTAAATTCAAATGATTCAGGGGCGTAGTTAGAAGAAATATGTTTGGAGTAGTTAGGGTCTATATTAATATCAGTATTATATAATATTAAATCATAATGTAACGGACATACAATTTCGGGGAAGTGTTTTATAATTTAGGTACATTTAAAAAATAAAATTTATAAGATTGGCCATCAAAATTATATCTCGGTGCCTCAATGGGCCAAATTTACCGAATCCGATCCTGACTATGCGCTATGCCCATGGAGTCGATTGAATGAAAGATTAATAAATAATGATTATTCATTCGAATAGAATAATCTAATGATTATTATTGATTTTCATTCAAAACTATTTTTAGTTCATTAAAACTATCGAATGATTATCATTCGAATAAAACTATCGGATGTTTTTGATTCAAATGAAAACTATCAGTTATTCATTCGATAGTTTGCTTGGACTATCGACTGATATTTGATAGTCAAAACTAGTCGGTAGTGTCCATCACTAATTACATACATAAGATACCATGATAGAACGAATTTGTTTTTTTTTTAATTTTAGTTTTAGTAGGTAAATAGTTACGAAATACCAATATTACTTTATTGATTTTAATAATAAATTAATAAATTGTAATGTGGGCTAAATTGTTTACAATAAGTATGCATTAAATAAACTATATATAAAGTTATATAAAGGATTATATATAAATATGGTTATATTTGTAAACGTGTTTTGCCAGGCTGAAAAATACTTAAATAAATATTATATAGTCTGTACCAAATAAGAGCGCACCGCGTTGGCGCACACAAATG
>CM023359.1:1522082-1539201 GCA_013282895.1 Eriosoma lanigerum
GATTCATTATACTAAAACAAAAGACATCAATAAAGTTATAATCTGTGAATATAATATGGTCGTTATTAGAACTAAAGTGAAAATACAGTTTTTGAAATATGATTTAAGTAAACAATATGTAGCTATTTTATTTAAATTTAAAAATTATCAACTAAGTAAAACTGAATAGAAATTAAAAATTCAATTATTAAAATTTTCAAAAAAATAAAACTATAAATTTGGCTTTCGTCATTTCAATTTATATGAATACAAATGTGAAGAAATAGGAAGTTCAATATTTTCCGATAATCTTCCCAAATCTGCCGTCACGGTTTATCGTCGTTCCATTACTCTTTGTCACAGTTAAGTCCTCCTATAATCTGACTATATTATGACATTGGTCATTTTGGTCATAAAAGACCCGCCACTCCATGCTCGTCCTCAACTAGCTACAATAGTATAGGTAGTAGTAATTTTACTTCTTCCTATTTTTAACAAGGTATAAAGCACAGAACTCTACAGTAAAATAAAAAATAATAAAGAATATGTAATAATAATTAATAGTATTAATTTTGTTTGTTTTTTAAAATGATGTTTAAGTGTTTTACAATACTCTTATGTAAAATGTTTTTAATTTATATATAAAATCCTTAATTAAACATCACATAACATTATATATTATAACATCATTTTATTTAATATTAATAAATATTGATAATGATATAATTGATAAACACAATATTTAGGTTAATATATAATATTATGATAGTAAATATTTGACTCATATTTATTATGTCTTATATAAATCGATGTAAATTACATATACTATTAAGGTGACAACGATATACCAAACTATTAATTTTCAGTTAATTTTAATTATAATTTATTTAACTTTTTCTCCTTTAATGTTTATGAGTATATATATAATATATAATTGTATTAGGCTAGGTATAGGCTAGGGTATAGTAACAGAGATTATGTAGGACAATCATTGAGTAACTGGATTATAAAATATTATCACTCTTTCAAAAAAATAGTAGAGAGAGAGACAACGATAATCGACGACAGAAGATATATGGGAATATTGAACTGGCTATTTCTATCAACTAATATAAATGTATTTTTTTTTTTTGAATTTTAGTACCATAAAAAAAATATATATTAGAAGAAACAAATCGATTCCGGGAGTTTATCCTTTAATCCTTTGGTTTTCGAAGAAATTGTTTTTTTTTTATAATTAAGATTTTAACAGGAATCTAAAAGGAAACTCGGTCAAATATACAATAAATTATACTGATAATCCGTTCCAAAATTTTACGGCTTGTTTAGAATATACCTATGAGAATACTTTTTTTGAAAAAAATTTCATGTTCCTAGGTTCAAATTTGTATGAATTTTGGCAGTATATTTAAAATCAAAAATTGTTATCATTTTTGGTAGTTTTTCTTATTTGAAGGAAGTTTTTTTTAAGAAATTCGAAATATGAGCCAAATAAAATACTAATTGTATGTAATTTTTTCCCGAAAGCATATCCCATTGTGATAATCAAACATAAAAAACATCTTTGTAAAACCAATACATTTCTCGCTTTACTTAGAATCAAAAATGTGACTTGTTTCAACATAAATAAATACCATAATACGATTTTAAAAACATGTAACAGATCAACATTTATTGTCGGAGATAAATATTGTGAGACACATTGTATTTTAAAGTATGTTTATATCAATTTTCAAAAAAAGTACATAAGTGCCTAGGAAAATTTGTATGTTTTAATAAATAACTAAATTAATTTTTTATGTATTTTTTTCAAAAATGTAAAAAAAAAAACTAAGTTATCAATATAATTTTAAAATAGTAAATAACTTTGTCCTAATAAACATAATAATATATTTTTTAGATGAATTTAGTCAATACCAATATGAGGATAAAGCAATTTTCTATGGATACATTAATTATTTAATAGACATTTATATGGGTAATAAAATTATTATATAAATATTTTTTATATTTATTTACTTATTGAATTGATTAATGAATTAATATAACAAAAAAAATGTTTTTATAAAGGTATCATATTATGGTTTTAAATTCAAAATTATTTATATACTAATTTTTTTTTTCATTTTGAAATTTATCTTTCTTATATATTTCAGATGATAAAACTCATAACAAATACATAATATGTTCTAATATATTTATCGTTAAAATATTTTTTTATTCTCTGGTCATAGCCAAAGAGTAACATATTATACGGGTACTAAATGCGTCAGAAATATGGTATATCCAATAAATGAAAATAACTTCAAATAATTGACATCCTGATTAAATTTGAAAGTCGATTCATCAAAATCATCATACAAATTTACTCCTTAAAATATCTTACTTAAATTTAAAAAAAAAAGTACTATAGGTATAGGCTGTTGCCGAAATATTTTTTTTTTTTATAAAAATTGTATTGAAAAGTTGTAATTTGTCATGAAGATATTGACACAAAATATATGAAAATTGTATACTATACATTTCATGTAGTCTGTGACATAGTGGTATTATAGATCCGGTCCCTATAATATTATATATAATGCTATATTTGCTTGCAAGGGAACTATCCTGGAGTGACGGGCGTAACGTACCCGTGGACTCTAGTTGCATTGGGCCCTCCTTTAATGAAGGTTGGGCATAGGGCTAATCACCCTACCCTTTAAAAAAAACTCTTTGATTTTTGAACAACAAACATTGCCTCGGAGCTTACGGATTTAAGTATAGGAACTATACTTTTCGAATTGAACGTGCGATCAATTCATAGGACCGGAATTTCGACGACAATTATATCGTGTCTTGAGCGATACAGAATGGATATAACAGCAGTTCAAGAAGTATGGTGGGACAGAACTGATAGAATAAGGTCACAAGGAAACACAAATTTTTACAGTGGTGGAGAAAAACACGAAAGGAGAGTAGGTTTCGTTATTAAGGACAAAGTTTTATCGGGTGTTGTCATGTTTAAACCAATAAGTGATAGAATAAGTTATGTGAAGTTTAAATGCAGATGGTTTAATATTATAATAAAAAATTGCTACATCTACAGAGTATAAAAATGAAAAAATTTATAATAGTTTCTATGATGAGTTGATCAGGTGATGAATTACCTGTGGTAAAGCTAAAAATCATTATTTGTTACTTCAAAGTGAAAATCGGAAGAGAAAGGGTATACAAACCAAGAGGTTATTGGTTACAACTGTCTGCATAGTGAATCCAATAAAAATGAAAAAAAATTTATAACCTTTGCAGCAGAAAGAAACATGATCGTAAGCAATAAAATATTTCCACACAAAAACATTCACAAACTGACTTAGATATCATCAGTGGGAAGAAACCAAATAGACCATATAGTCGTCGACTGGAAAATAAGATCAAGCATTAATGATGTAAGAAATATCAGAAGTTGTAGTACAATTTCTTATCATTTCCTGGTAAAGACAAAGTGCAAACTACTGATCTCAACGGTATAGCAGAAAAAACAGAGTTTCAAAAAGTAAAATCAAATCAACAGAGAGCTATTGAAAAAAAACCAAGTAAAGGAATATCAGGAAAAATTAAATAAATACCTTTTGAATTTTGTACGTGATACAAATTTAGAATAGTTGTTGCAAAGAGTAGAAACAGCGGTAAAAAGGAGAACAGAAGTATTGGGTGATGAGCTTCAGAAAAGAAAAAAATCTAAGTTTAACGATCAGTGTAAAAAGACCATGGAAACAAAGAAGAATGCACAGAAAATAGTAGAAAGAATAATATGCGAATATTTTTTGAAAAAGCGAATGAAGTTAAAAATGGGTTTAATCGTAAATCATCAATGATTGGAGGAGAAAACGGAACTTTATTGACCGAAAACGAAAAAATACCAGAGGAGTTTAAAAAAATGTTTAATGTAATATTAAACAAACCTATACTCTATTCAAAATGTGATCGGTACCGGGCGGCGAACGATTTTCGTTCGCGACGGTCAGACAAGATCCTCACCATCGATCCCATTTTCGATGGTGGGGTCACCTGTGCGTTTGATGTGTTAGGTTTATGTGCGTACGTGCACATGTATACTATTCGGCGAACACGACAGTGCCGTAGCAAATAATCGCGTCATCGTAAAACAATGCATTTTTAATTAATCGTACACATCGGCAGTCGATACTAGAATAATGCGGCGCTCCCATCGGTGGTGGCACGTCAGGCCAAGCAACAGAGCAAAGCCACGCCCATGCGCACAACTTAGCCGCTGGGTACCAATTTCATTTTGAATAGAGTATAGTTAAATGGCAATTATAGAAGAACATATCTCTGTAGAGATTACATAGAACTATTTTTAAGAGCAGAGGTAGAAACTGATTTGGAAATGCTCATAAATGGAAAGGCGGCTGGAACGCTTGGCGTACATCTATTCTATGTCCTGTTTATTAAAAGGGAAACCATATGGACAGTAAAAATTATAGAGGAATCTCGTTGTTGAAAGCAGCGTATGAAGTATCGTATTATGTTCTACTTGTTAAAATAAAATTTTATATAAAGGAAATTATTTGAGATTATTAGGGAGTGTTTATGGCAGAGAAGTCAACCATAAATAAGATTTACGTCATCAAGGAAATAACTGAAAAAAATCACGATTTGATAAGAATATTCACCTCTTATTTATAAATTTCAAGGCCACCTACCATTAGGTGATTAGAAAGAACCTATAAAGCGTAATATATCAATTGGGTATACCTGAAAAGATGGTTAGACTAATCGATGCTTGTGTACAGGGATCAAAGTGCAAAGTGAAGTTCAGAGATGTCGTGTCGGAGGATTTCGAGGTAGAGACAGGGCTTAAGCAGAGCTTGTCCCCAGTTCTGTTTAATATAGCATTGGAATCAGTGTTAAGTGAAACTCTAGTAACAGCGAGTGTAATTAAAATTGGAATTGACAAACAATTAGTATTGGCTGCATATGCAGATGATTTAGTCATAATTGCAGAAAATGAAGTAAGCCTAAAGATTACTACACAAACTTTACCGGAATATGGGAAGTGAATTAACAATAAACGAGAATGAGACAAAATACATAGTCGTAACAAAGAATAAGCATAAAATAGGACACTTTGATATGGGTAACTACAAATTCGAAATAATTGATTATTTTCAATACCTAGGAGTGGACATCAATACGGTCGCAAATAGCCACGAAGAAATAAAACTGAGATTAGCAGTGGCAATCAGCGGTTATTTTGAATTACTTCCTCTATTTAAATCAAAGATTTTATTTTGGAAGACAAAAATAACTCTTTACAATGTGCTAGTGACACCGGTAGCCTTGTATGTGTGTGGGGCGTAGTATATGGTAATGTCGGATAAATGTAAACTGGCGGTCTTTGAACGGAAGGTATTAAAAAGAATATATGGTCCAAAAATTAACAATTAAGGATAATTTTAGATAAGGAAAAACTAGGAAATTTAAGACATATACGGAGAAGCAAATATCATTGAAGTTCTAAAAAGTAGTAGATTGTGCTGGGCCTGACATGTGTGGAGATCGAAGGATACCATATGACAGGTGACGAATCAAAGACCAATCACGAAGAGACCTTAGGGACATCCTAGACAAAGATGGAAGGATAAAGTGATCAAGGACATGAAAGAACTTGGGGTAAAGAATGGGGAAGAATTGGCGAGAGACAGGGATCGATGAAGGCAAATAGTTGTTTCAGCAATGGGCCTAAATGGCCTGTAAACCGCAGAAAATATTAAAATTCGTGAAATTTACATTATTAATGAATATGAATTTCACTATGTTATGATTCTATAAATTCTATGTTGCACAGAACTTCTTGCAATGTTAACAAATGTTATGTTTTTTACACAGTCAAAAACTTTATTTCCTAACAGATCTAAAATCTTGAATATATAAATACGAGTATAACCATAATAAATAATAAAATCACAGTTAGCAGTTGTATAACTTCATAAAAATAATTTTCATGTTGATGACAAATTGATCATTCGTCGAAAAAGTCATTACAAAATTGTCTAGCTGCAAAACAGCGATGACAATTTTTCATTCTAAAAAATATATAGTAAAAAAGAATATGATGAAGAGAAAGACTGAAAATATATATTGAGTTGATGACAAATAAGTATTTTTCAAGATTGAAGAAATTAACAAATTCTACTTCAGAACATAATGTTTTACAAAAATATTTCCCGATTTTAAAATATTTATGAACTAATTAGTTGTATAAATATTGCAATATTATTATGACATCGCTTAAATCTTATAACGATATACTAAATATAATTTCAGCATTTAATTATATATTTCTGATATATTTCAGATGGTGTCGTTTATAGTAAATACATATTATGTTCTAACTATATTTATCATTTAAATGTGTTTTATTTTCTGGTTGTAACTAAAAAGTCACATATTAGGTACCTAGGTCAACTATATCTATCAGATTAATTTACTAATAATGTAATTTTCTCGAGAAAAATGATGTTAATTAATGAAATAATGTATCACTTAATTTTAAGGATTTTTTAAAAAAATTTAAAATAGTTTTTTATTTTTCAAGTTATATGAAATTTGAAAATAACCAGTTTATAAATCACATTTTTATGAAATTTTTGAAGGATCAAATTTTCAACTATAATAAGGTGATATTTTTGAGAATTTGTTTTAATAATTGGAAAAATCTAACTTGTGACATTATTTTTTGTCATCATTAATTTAATAATGCATTATATCGTGAAATATAATATTCATATTATCCATATTGAATATTAATTGTAAAAAAAAGTAAAAAGCAAGCAACATTATTTACTTATCCATTATATTAAATTATCAAAATATTTTAAATAATGACGTTAGAAATATAATTTATCCAATTAATAAAAACAACTCTGTAGTTTACATTTCATATAGTCTGTCATATTGCAATAGGTAAAGATCCGGGCTATAATATTCTATTATATTATAATATTGTATTATATATATATATTATGTATGTTTTGGTGTCGTGTTGATATAAACTGATACATATGATCTAACAGTTTAATTATTTTCATATTTTTATTTCAACAGGAAGGATGAAATCAAATTATGAATTTCAAGCAGTAGCTTCATTCTTAGTGGCATGTAGGTTTTTGTAAGACAAATAATTATAATTTAGACTGCACTTTCTCATACTTGGAATGAAAAATAAAATGTTTGTTCAAAATTGAATTATACCTATTTATACCATTCATAATAATATAATGTTATTTCTTTGTGTATATAATAAATTATCTAATATTATAATAGGTTTTTTATGTATATTTAAAATATAATTTTTGAACAACAATAAACATATTATTTCAAGATAGGTTCCTATTGCATAGACTTAGTATGATACTTACTTTAAATTAATAACAATAACGAAATTGATTTATACTTCAATATATGTAATATATCATTCAATTATGAATTCAATAATATAGCGTAAAAGTATATGATTTTATAAAGATTTTAAATTCAAATGGAATTCATAATCTTATTTTATAAGTATAACATATAAAAAAAAAGTGGAAATGTTGATTGTGGACGTTAACGTAAATTAATGGTTTATTATAATTATTATGATTTAAATGCAATGATATTGTATTAGAAAATATGATTCTGAGGGAATTTCAATATATTATAATATATTATACTGATAATCCATTCTAAAATATACCACGAGTGTAAATTATAAATGTTAATATGTAAAATAAATTTCAAATCCCTACGAACAATATTCAAAAAGTTATCATTTCATGATAAAAATCATCAATCACAATTTTCAAAATATTTTTTAAAAAGATTAAGAAATATAAAATTAGACTTTAATAAAATATTCAAACCGATAAACCAAAAATTGCAGGAAATATTTCACATTTTTGGAAAAAAGTGTAAAGTTCTATATTTAGCCAAAAAATCAACCAATCCGTCCCAAAATCTTACTTACTGTAAATATTATCTACGTTAGTACTCAAAAGCATTTTCAAGTCCCTACGATTAAAACTTAATTAGTAATCAAAAAATTTAAAATTTAAAACAACGGATACCGTAATTTGCCGACTTTTTGCTTTTCAAAGAAAAACTGTTGGGAAATTCTAAAAATGAACTAAATAAAGTACCAACTAGATGAAATTCGGTATGGATTAGCTACCCCATTTGTGGTAATCGGACCATTATTTCTACCCCAAAAAAAAACGTTTTCATACATCAGAATAAAAAATAATAAAAATCCTATACAAATTGCCTATTTGCCGCTCTTTAAGGAAAAACTTTTAGGAAATTCAAAAATTGAGCTAAATAAAGTACCAACATAATGATATTTGGTATGGGAAGGATATTCTAATTGTGGTCATTGGACCATTATTTCTTCCTGAAAAAATGTTTCCATAGATCAGAAGAAAGATAAAATAAAAAGGTTATTAAAGAAAATTGTTAGTTACGATTTTCAAAATATTAAGTAGCATATTATTAGGCTTTTATACAATTTTCAAACCTTATAAAATTCATTTAAAATTCATAAAATTCAACAACGACTTGTTTTATAAATGTAAAAACAAATATAGTATCAATGAGTGATTAGTTATTATCATATTTTATAATGTTGCTATGAGATGTGTTTATATATTATTAATGATATATCATTAACAAATCCGTCAAATTATAAATAATAATATTTTTAACACCAGTTATAAGATATTGTTAGTTTATTTATTGTTATCAAAACATTATACACATTTTTTGTAATTAAAAATAATATTATTATGTTATCCTTATTCGTATTAAACATAATATTACAAAAATATAAAAGCATAAATTACTTTTTTTCTAATATTATAATATAATTTACATATTTATTTAGTTATTTCTGACAATGCGAATTTATGTAAGTTAATGAAAGTATAATCATGATTAAGAACTAATACGTATTAAATTATATAATTAAAATAATTAAATGTTTTGAATAAAAGAATTATTTATAATTTGCATATTTATATAATACAGTTTATAATATATATCGATGATATCTTTTTAGATATGAATGGTTTATTATCTTTTAATGTATACAAAAATGCAGTTTTGGGTATGTTATAAATTAGGAATATACTATTAAATTGCAAATATATTTAATTTTATTCCATAAAGTAAAACCATCCATATTTCAATTATTATTGTTATTATATAGATTATAATACACATAGTGGCAAGTATTACAATTTATACAATTTATACAAGTTATACAATTTTTTAATCGTATAGTCGTAATCAATAAATCATTTAAGTCGAAATAGAAAAAAAAACTATGTAGTAAAATATGTGAAGTAATAATAATTTTTCTAATATTTTTAATTAAGGTATATACACAAGTACAGATTACATAAAACGTACGTTTTTTTTTCAAATCTATTTTTAAAAAAGCGAATGTTCGATTACGGAGGTTTCTTGAATTTGAAAAATGAGTTAGATAATGTACTAAAGTAGATAAAATTTGCTACTGAACCCAAAGTATACAATACTTGTTCTAATGGAAACATTATTTCTATCTGAAAAAATGTTTTCATACATTAAAAACAAAAACTCTTAGTAAAACCAATACATTCCTCCCTTTATTCAGAATTTAAAAATATACTTCCTACTTTATTGCATTTTAAATTTATAATGCATTTGAGTTATTGTTTTAAAAATATATTATATTACATATTTTGGTAATTTATTATAAAACATTTGTAATTCATTGTAGAATTAAATTGTAAGTATAAATAATTTTATAATTGTTTAATTTATAAAGACATGTAAGATTATTATGACAATCACATACAAACGTTATTAAAGAGTTAAAATGATAGATTTATTTAAACTCATAGTCACTACCATTTTTCAGCAGGGTGCTATGAAATATTTTAATACCTCTTGATTTAATATCAGCAGATCCAGGTTATTCTTAAGGATATTCCATATTTTATTATAATAAGAAAAAGTCTGGACTTAACAATTAGCAAAAAGCAAGTTCTTCTAATGTACTGTATCTCTAACTTCCCTTAGTTTAAGGTTCTAGGCCTAGGTTCTATTTGCTAATTGAATATGTCCACGAAAACTTAAAATATTTGAATGAATTTTTTTTAAAACTATTATTTAGGCAATTTTATTTTTTATTTTTTTTTTTTGATCTCATGAAGGCCATGATTGTCAGCGGGGTAGCTCTAAAAAGGTCTGTTTACACCAATAAGGCCGGAAAGTCGATCGTCGTTCGGCCACCTGGTTTGTGGTGTTTGGCTTCGTGTTATTATACTGGGCATATATTGTGACAAAATCATCAAATTTATATAAATACTACTAGACAAGGGGGGCCACAGGAACGTACAACATCCCCTTTCATTTAGGAAATTAGCTATAATGAATATAACTATAATTTTTGAAGTTGAAAATGTGCATAATCGGTAAATTACTTTTTTTTAAGTGATGGTAAATTAATAATAATCTTAATAATAGGTATTACCAGTATATTTGTATTAGTGTATTTTTGTTCAAATTTTAATGTATCGATCTAATTTTAATAAAAAGATCATTTTTTAGGAATTTTTTTTTAAAATTAATTCGAAATATCATATTTCTGACGTTAAATTTTTTTAATTATTTAATTACTTTATTATATTATTGTAAATTTAAAATGAAATTTAGAATGAATAATTATGAGAGTATAATATAAATTAATATAACTTTGGAGGTCGATACATCAAGATTTTCATTAAAATACACACACACACATATATATACTTTATATGCCTATTAGTTATTACCAGTGATGTGCGTTATCTAGATAATTATTCAATCAATGATTTCAAAAATTTTGATACAAAATTATTTTAAACCAAGCTCTGTAAATATTATTTATAGTTTCAACTGGAGCATCACATAGTTTATAATTAACAATAATAATATTTACAAACTAATCATGATTATAACAACTATGGTTTACGCCGAGTACGAACGTTAGATCTACAATATTAAATATTATTATCTGTTTTTTTATCTAGAAAAATTGATCTTTTATCCCTTATCTAGATAAAAAAATTAATAAATTTAATAAATTAAAAAAATTAATTAATTTAATTATCTCATCTAGATAAATTTAAAATCAATTATCTGTTATCTTATCTAGATAAATTATGGGTTATCTTTGTACAACACTGGTTATTATTAAATTTCATATATCATATAGTCAAATAGTTTATTTTTAGTATCGTTTAAAACTAAAAAAAACAACAATTAATTTTATATCCTATGGCCTAAATAGTAATTAAAAAAAAAATCTCATTCAAAATTTTCAATTTTTGCGGGAAAAATCCCCACAATTAGTAACTAAAATCCAGATCTATTACACTCTGTATACCAACCACCTTAGCTAAGTGTGAACGAGTAAAGTATACTCTATACGACTGGCTAAAAACTATAGCTTGAAACTGTGATGTAATAGTTCACAAAGTCAAGTATATTACATGAAATAACCAATTCTATAGAATGTGAATAATATATTTTAGTATTTTTTCACAAAGCAGTAGGAAATTCCAATTTATTTAAGAAATTATTGTTATAAAAATTAGATTTAAATAAATAAGTTTAATTTGATCTGAATCATGACTAGTAATTATTATAACTTTTTTTTTAGATTTACCAAACTACAATGAATCATGCCCAGACTTTATTGAAAAAATCAATAACACTTCTATTATGATACGTAAGTTAATCAATACCTAACTATTTAATAATAAATATTTTAATGGCATTATATAGAGTCAGAGTTGTTTTAGATTAATTAAAATTTTTCATAAATAATTGGTACCTATCTTTGGGAAATACTTATTTAGTTTATTACTTACTTTATTTACTTTAGAAAAGTAAAAAAGAAACATTTAATATACCTACGTTCAAAATTTCATTAGTTATTATGAAAAACCTAAAATCAATTTCATCAAATTTCGATTTCCTTAAATTTTCTCGTTTTTCCTTCATTTTTTGGTAGTTTTTCTTTCCTCAACAAATTACTTTTGAGAAATTCGAAAAATGATCTAAATAATGTACCAACTAGACGCAATTTTCTACCGAAAACAATCTCTTTTAGTGGTAATCGTATTATTATTTCTACCCGAAATCGTGCTTTTAGATATAAAAAAAAAAAAAAATTATATTATTAAATTTTTCTTCATATTCAAAATTTAGAAACTTATGAAAAAAAGTCATCGGTTTTAAAAATATTTTGGAAATAGATTAAGTAATATTGAAGTAGGATTTTATAAAGATTTAACTGTCAAACCATAAATTGCAGGTAATATTAAAAATTTTTTTGGAAAAATTTCTAATCCGTTTTAAAATTTCACAACACTTGTAGACTAACTATTATGAATGCTTAAAATATTATTATTATATATTATACTGAAGATCCATTTCAAAATTTTATCACGAGTGTAAATTACATATGTAAATTTTTTAAATAAATTTCAAGTCCCTTCGATTCACTCTCAGTTATAATGTATTAAAAAAAAAATAAAGTAACAAAAATCGTAATTTTGCCGATTTTCCACTATATTTTGGTTGTTTTTCTTATACCAAGGAAAACATTTTTGGGAATTCAAAAAATAAGCTAAATAAAGTACCAACTAGATTTGGTGCGGAAAGGGTACTCCATTTGTGATAATAAAACTATTATTTCTACCTGTCTTTAGGCATAAAAAAAAGAACATTGTGAATCCAATACATTTCTCGCTTTGCTTAGAATCTAAAATTATACTCATATTATTTGTATTATTTTTTAGCTTTGATAATAAGTTTCATTTATTAAGCCTAAATACTTTTTATGACTTTTAAAATCATATAATAAATAAAGAGGGGCAATGTCACCCTTAAGTTTGTTTAAGGGGAGCAGTCGCTCCTCTTTTCCACCCTGATATAGGCCTATATTTCATATTTTTATTTTATCTTGAACAGTAAGTAATATAAGTAAGTATATACATTTTTTCTTTTACAATTTATATATACATTACTTTGAAAACAATTTTGGCATTTTGTAATTTTATGAATACAAATACGTATATTAATATTATTATAATATGCATTATCTATATTCATAATATTTTATTATCAATATTAATTATGAAATTAATAATTAATAAAGCCGGGTAGTCACTGGTATCGAACGTTCCTCGTTTGTCCTTTCGGTACTCGGAGAAGTTAGTGTCAAAGGGAAATTGTGTTACATTAAAATTAAAAATTTGAATGAATAACATTGCATTCAAAAAATCTATTTTGAACAAAGCTCAGTCAGATAAATACCTATACAATATATACTATTATACTGTTAATATTAATTTTTATTAACTGTCAGATATACAATTATACCGATAAATTTATTTTTACATACAATTTTTGTATTTATAAAATAATGTGTAATACAATAAAATAGTTATCATAAAATAACGAAATTTAATTTTATCATAAATTGTTGATTCCGCGAAATTTGCTGTATTTTACTGCTTTTAGTGGTTTTTCCTGTTTCATTAGAAAAATATTGTAAATTTCAAGCAATAACTATCTACATAATTTTGTTTACCGAAATAATACTTAATTTATGGTTATCGGAGTACATCCACTAGGTACTCAAAAATGTTTTCATACTTTAGTTACAACACAAAAATCAATCATCAATGTAAAATCTAATTTTTTTGAGGTGTGTTATAGATACAATTTTTTTCTTTCGATTTTCAAAATTTTTTGAAATTAACAAAAATTAGGAAATTTTATAAACTGGAATAAGTATTTAATACCTATATTAAAATCAAAAAAAGTTCAAGTCCTTAGGTTTTAAATTGTATTAGTTATCAAGAAATATTGAAATTGTGTTCGTCAAATGGAAAGTTTCCGTGAATATTGTAATTCTTCAATTTTTCTGTGGTTTTTCTAATCCCCCCAAAAAACTTTTGAGAAATTCGAAAAATGAACAAAATAGCGTTTTAACTAGATAAAATTCTTGACTTTAAAACAATGTTATAAAGTATTATTATGAAACTTCAAATTGAAATCTTAAAATTTGAAAGTGTATAAAAATTGCGACTTACAACTTTCAAAATCGCTTAAATGTTTATTCAAAAGTGTCTTTGCTTTCAGAAATATTAATAGTTATAAAGGACACATCATTGTAAAACCAATACAATATAACCTTCAATTAGATATAAAATAAATACAAAAATTATATAATTATGTATTTAACAGGTTGTCAATATGGTAAATATTAACCTTTTCTTGATCGATTAATAAAAATTGATTGTTAGTCTTTATACTAAATTAAAATATATTAGCAATATTAAATTTCTATTTTATTAGTAATATCACTAATATATTTTTATAAGGTGTACTAGATCTATTTGATAATATTGAAATATATCCGCGAAAAATTAAAAGTGTTGAATTCGGTCTTTTTAAAACTATTATTAAGGTTATGTAAATATTTTTTTTTTTATTATTTATTTAAGTTTTTAACGTCTAGTAAAAAAATATAAAGTTATTTTTTTAAGTTATGTAAAATTTGATGATGGGAAGTTTTGATTTGTGAACATATATTTTTAGGAATTTTTTTCATTGTAGGAAAATAATTTTTTTACGTAATTTTTTAAAATAACGTAATAAATTATATAGTGGAATGCAAAATTATAGTTAATATGTTATTATAATCGGTTATAAATATTTCTTGAGAAATTTTTTATCGAATTCTTGGCTATAACTATTTGTGTATCATATTCAAAAAATCTACTTTTACTTAATATTTTAAGTATTCGAAACACATTAATTAAGCAACGCTCTATTTTATCGACATTGAATAGCAATTTAGACATTTATAGTTTTATTATTCATTCTTTTATCTATCTTATAGTTTTTTTAAATTTTCTAAAAGACCGCTCCATGCAATTCTACAACATGTTATTGCTTGTCTTAAAAGAAAAAAAATATGTGGTATAGTGACGCATTTCTAATGCGAGTTTTTGTTTTCAGTTTTCGAGTTGTTCATTAACGAATTGATATAAATCAATAATTATAAATAGCTAAGAATCGGAGTTAGATGTAGATGAGAAGGTTTAGTAGAAGTTAACGAGATGCTTATTCAATGGAGAACAGCGCTTAAGGGCAGAAGACTAAAGATTAATAGTTGTAATACTGAGGCAATAGTATATGATTTTGAAGGATATGATCAAGAAATTGATAGAGCATGGCATAAATTGTTGCAGCGTGTGAGACTGATTTATTTCAATCGGCAATGCAAAAGAATGGTAGTTCTGAGGAGGAAATTAAAAATAGAATAAAGTGAAGATGGATGAAGGGGAGGAAAGCATCAGTTGTTTTGACAAGAGGATGATCATAAGGTTGATAGGTAGGTATTATAAGTCAGTATTAAAGCCAGAAATGATGTGTGGATTTAAGTCTTGAGTTTTTGAAAAAAAAACACAAGCAGAAAATAATATTATACAGGTTTAATTAAAGGTAATTAATTTGTGACGTTCTTATGTCATAAACAAAAAAGTTTGCCTACATCTCATTCATACAAACGTCGTGAAAGTTGGTTACTTTAGATAGGATAGCAACGTTGTCACACGTCCATCACCACTTGTGAGCTGACTGTTGATGAATGGAATCATCGTACAATGACGATCCGCGGGATGTTTGTTAGATTTAAACATTATCTGTTCATCAATCATTGACCGTGATATAAGTTGGGAGGTATGGAAAAAAAGTAGAAGGAAAAACACATAAAATATTACATAAAAATATCCCCATAAAACAAACATTCAAATTTAACACAATGTAAAAATATAAAATTATTTTTTTTATTAAAAGTTAGTTAGATAAATTTAAATAGACATTTAAAGATTAAAAAATAATGGTTATGTTATTGACTATTGCGTAAAAAAGAATTACAATTTTAGTTTTTAGCAGACATATAGCATTTAATATATTATAAAAAGATACAGCCTTTCCTGTATGCTTATATAAATAATGTATTTAGAATTTATAAAATACCACAATCAATTTGTAGAAAAAAAAATCGCTATGTATTTATTCAGTTAAGGAAATTATATAACAATTTTTTTATTTTACACCGAATTTTTTTATTATTTATTTATATTATTTGTGTATCAATAATTAATACCTATATCTAATTGATTTGCATTATTTTAAAGCTAATTGGTTTTCTGAATTGAAGTTAAGTAAGTTATTATTATTTTTTTATTAATTGTTTAGTACCTACTCAACCGACATAATAGCTTCTGCGAATGAAAATATAACTTATTTTAGTGTATAATTTAAAATTATCAAAACGTTTTAATTTCATTTAGGAATAATTTTTATATCACATTAATGTATAAATTGGTTCATGAAAACGAAATAGTTTATAAACGTAATTTTTTTCTGGGTATTTGGTATAGAAAAATTTATAATTATACTATTTTGTAAAATATTTTTATAATACTTATAGTCAGACATTGTATCAATATTTTATAAGTAAAATGTATTGAATTAAATTTTAATCCTTAAGTAAATGTATTATTTTCAGGTAACCCAATAAATGGAGAATCACATGGTTCATATATTATGAGAAATTTAAAAATTGGTAATATCATTATATAAGCCTATATTATTATAATATTTTAGTAATAAATTTAACCCTTAGAATAAATTTTGATATCTAACTACCACATACTATTTAAGATATGTAGTAATCGTCAAAATAGAAGAATGCGAAATAAAAATTTGAAATTATAAAAACTATTCATGTTTTTAATTATTATATATCATCAGACATTCAACGTACCTATGAGTAATAATATTACAAAATATAAATTGTATAAAATACTTAACAAGGGTTTATTGAGTATTTTAAAATAGGCAAATATTATATATAAAAAAAAAAAAAAACATTAGCAAATAAGTAAATTGTCTCTGTAAATACAAAAATAAATTCTATATGTATTTATTCAAAATACTTTTATTATTTAAACAATTGGAATTGAAATAAAAACTAACTATAATATTT
>CM023359.1:1547445-1564564 GCA_013282895.1 Eriosoma lanigerum
GATTCATTATACTAAAACAAAAGACATCAATAAAGTTATAATCTGTGAATATAATATGGTCGTTATTAGAACTAAAGTGAAAATACAGTTTTTGAAATATGATTTAAGTAAACAATATGTAGCTATTTTATTTAAATTTAAAAATTATCAACTAAGTAAAACTGAATAGAAATTAAAAATTCAATTATTAAAATTTTCAAAAAAATAAAACTATAAATTTGGCTTTCGTCATTTCAATTTATATGAATACAAATGTGAAGAAATAGGAAGTTCAATATTTTCCGATAATCTTCCCAAATCTGCCGTCACGGTTTATCGTCGTTCCATTACTCTTTGTCACAGTTAAGTCCTCCTATAATCTGACTATATTATGACATTGGTCATTTTGGTCATAAAAGACCCGCCACTCCATGCTCGTCCTCAACTAGCTACAATAGTATAGGTAGTAGTAATTTTACTTCTTCCTATTTTTAACAAGGTATAAAGCACAGAACTCTACAGTAAAATAAAAAATAATAAAGAATATGTAATAATAATTAATAGTATTAATTTTGTTTGTTTTTTAAAATGATGTTTAAGTGTTTTACAATACTCTTATGTAAAATGTTTTTAATTTATATATAAAATCCTTAATTAAACATCACATAACATTATATATTATAACATCATTTTATTTAATATTAATAAATATTGATAATGATATAATTGATAAACACAATATTTAGGTTAATATATAATATTATGATAGTAAATATTTGACTCATATTTATTATGTCTTATATAAATCGATGTAAATTACATATACTATTAAGGTGACAACGATATACCAAACTATTAATTTTCAGTTAATTTTAATTATAATTTATTTAACTTTTTCTCCTTTAATGTTTATGAGTATATATATAATATATAATTGTATTAGGCTAGGTATAGGCTAGGGTATAGTAACAGAGATTATGTAGGACAATCATTGAGTAACTGGATTATAAAATATTATCACTCTTTCAAAAAAATAGTAGAGAGAGAGACAACGATAATCGACGACAGAAGATATATGGGAATATTGAACTGGCTATTTCTATCAACTAATATAAATGTATTTTTTTTTTTTGAATTTTAGTACCATAAAAAAAATATATATTAGAAGAAACAAATCGATTCCGGGAGTTTATCCTTTAATCCTTTGGTTTTCGAAGAAATTGTTTTTTTTTTATAATTAAGATTTTAACAGGAATCTAAAAGGAAACTCGGTCAAATATACAATAAATTATACTGATAATCCGTTCCAAAATTTTACGGCTTGTTTAGAATATACCTATGAGAATACTTTTTTTGAAAAAAATTTCATGTTCCTAGGTTCAAATTTGTATGAATTTTGGCAGTATATTTAAAATCAAAAATTGTTATCATTTTTGGTAGTTTTTCTTATTTGAAGGAAGTTTTTTTTAAGAAATTCGAAATATGAGCCAAATAAAATACTAATTGTATGTAATTTTTTCCCGAAAGCATATCCCATTGTGATAATCAAACATAAAAAACATCTTTGTAAAACCAATACATTTCTCGCTTTACTTAGAATCAAAAATGTGACTTGTTTCAACATAAATAAATACCATAATACGATTTTAAAAACATGTAACAGATCAACATTTATTGTCGGAGATAAATATTGTGAGACACATTGTATTTTAAAGTATGTTTATATCAATTTTCAAAAAAAGTACATAAGTGCCTAGGAAAATTTGTATGTTTTAATAAATAACTAAATTAATTTTTTATGTATTTTTTTCAAAAATGTAAAAAAAAAAACTAAGTTATCAATATAATTTTAAAATAGTAAATAACTTTGTCCTAATAAACATAATAATATATTTTTTAGATGAATTTAGTCAATACCAATATGAGGATAAAGCAATTTTCTATGGATACATTAATTATTTAATAGACATTTATATGGGTAATAAAATTATTATATAAATATTTTTTATATTTATTTACTTATTGAATTGATTAATGAATTAATATAACAAAAAAAATGTTTTTATAAAGGTATCATATTATGGTTTTAAATTCAA
This sequence comes from Eriosoma lanigerum, assembly GCA_013282895.1. Taxonomy (NCBI): domain Eukaryota; kingdom Metazoa; phylum Arthropoda; class Insecta; order Hemiptera; family Aphididae; genus Eriosoma; species Eriosoma lanigerum. The sequence goes on from CM023359.1 coordinate 1,549,521, forward strand.
AATTATTTATATACTAATTTTTTTTTTCATTTTGAAATTTATCTTTCTTATATATTTCAGATGATAAAACTCATAACAAATACATAATATGTTCTAATATATTTATCGTTAAAATATTTTTTTATTCTCTGGTCATAGCCAAAGAGTAACATATTATACGGGTACTAAATGCGTCAGAAATATGGTATATCCAATAAATGAAAATAACTTCAAATAATTGACATCCTGATTAAATTTGAAAGTCGATTCATCAAAATCATCATACAAATTTACTCCTTAAAATATCTTACTTAAATTTAAAAAAAAAAGTACTATAGGTATAGGCTGTTGCCGAAATATTTTTTTTTTTTATAAAAATTGTATTGAAAAGTTGTAATTTGTCATGAAGATATTGACACAAAATATATGAAAATTGTATACTATACATTTCATGTAGTCTGTGACATAGTGGTATTATAGATCCGGTCCCTATAATATTATATATAATGCTATATTTGCTTGCAAGGGAACTATCCTGGAGTGACGGGCGTAACGTACCCGTGGACTCTAGTTGCATTGGGCCCTCCTTTAATGAAGGTTGGGCATAGGGCTAATCACCCTACCCTTTAAAAAAAACTCTTTGATTTTTGAACAACAAACATTGCCTCGGAGCTTACGGATTTAAGTATAGGAACTATACTTTTCGAATTGAACGTGCGATCAATTCATAGGACCGGAATTTCGACGACAATTATATCGTGTCTTGAGCGATACAGAATGGATATAACAGCAGTTCAAGAAGTATGGTGGGACAGAACTGATAGAATAAGGTCACAAGGAAACACAAATTTTTACAGTGGTGGAGAAAAACACGAAAGGAGAGTAGGTTTCGTTATTAAGGACAAAGTTTTATCGGGTGTTGTCATGTTTAAACCAATAAGTGATAGAATAAGTTATGTGAAGTTTAAATGCAGATGGTTTAATATTATAATAAAAAATTGCTACATCTACAGAGTATAAAAATGAAAAAATTTATAATAGTTTCTATGATGAGTTGATCAGGTGATGAATTACCTGTGGTAAAGCTAAAAATCATTATTTGTTACTTCAAAGTGAAAATCGGAAGAGAAAGGGTATACAAACCAAGAGGTTATTGGTTACAACTGTCTGCATAGTGAATCCAATAAAAATGAAAAAAAATTTATAACCTTTGCAGCAGAAAGAAACATGATCGTAAGCAATAAAATATTTCCACACAAAAACATTCACAAACTGACTTAGATATCATCAGTGGGAAGAAACCAAATAGACCATATAGTCGTCGACTGGAAAATAAGATCAAGCATTAATGATGTAAGAAATATCAGAAGTTGTAGTACAATTTCTTATCATTTCCTGGTAAAGACAAAGTGCAAACTACTGATCTCAACGGTATAGCAGAAAAAACAGAGTTTCAAAAAGTAAAATCAAATCAACAGAGAGCTATTGAAAAAAAACCAAGTAAAGGAATATCAGGAAAAATTAAATAAATACCTTTTGAATTTTGTACGTGATACAAATTTAGAATAGTTGTTGCAAAGAGTAGAAACAGCGGTAAAAAGGAGAACAGAAGTATTGGGTGATGAGCTTCAGAAAAGAAAAAAATCTAAGTTTAACGATCAGTGTAAAAAGACCATGGAAACAAAGAAGAATGCACAGAAAATAGTAGAAAGAATAATATGCGAATATTTTTTGAAAAAGCGAATGAAGTTAAAAATGGGTTTAATCGTAAATCATCAATGATTGGAGGAGAAAACGGAACTTTATTGACCGAAAACGAAAAAATACCAGAGGAGTTTAAAAAAATGTTTAATGTAATATTAAACAAACCTATACTCTATTCAAAATGTGATCGGTACCGGGCGGCGAACGATTTTCGTTCGCGACGGTCAGACAAGATCCTCACCATCGATCCCATTTTCGATGGTGGGGTCACCTGTGCGTTTGATGTGTTAGGTTTATGTGCGTACGTGCACATGTATACTATTCGGCGAACACGACAGTGCCGTAGCAAATAATCGCGTCATCGTAAAACAATGCATTTTTAATTAATCGTACACATCGGCAGTCGATACTAGAATAATGCGGCGCTCCCATCGGTGGTGGCACGTCAGGCCAAGCAACAGAGCAAAGCCACGCCCATGCGCACAACTTAGCCGCTGGGTACCAATTTCATTTTGAATAGAGTATAGTTAAATGGCAATTATAGAAGAACATATCTCTGTAGAGATTACATAGAACTATTTTTAAGAGCAGAGGTAGAAACTGATTTGGAAATGCTCATAAATGGAAAGGCGGCTGGAACGCTTGGCGTACATCTATTCTATGTCCTGTTTATTAAAAGGGAAACCATATGGACAGTAAAAATTATAGAGGAATCTCGTTGTTGAAAGCAGCGTATGAAGTATCGTATTATGTTCTACTTGTTAAAATAAAATTTTATATAAAGGAAATTATTTGAGATTATTAGGGAGTGTTTATGGCAGAGAAGTCAACCATAAATAAGATTTACGTCATCAAGGAAATAACTGAAAAAAATCACGATTTGATAAGAATATTCACCTCTTATTTATAAATTTCAAGGCCACCTACCATTAGGTGATTAGAAAGAACCTATAAAGCGTAATATATCAATTGGGTATACCTGAAAAGATGGTTAGACTAATCGATGCTTGTGTACAGGGATCAAAGTGCAAAGTGAAGTTCAGAGATGTCGTGTCGGAGGATTTCGAGGTAGAGACAGGGCTTAAGCAGAGCTTGTCCCCAGTTCTGTTTAATATAGCATTGGAATCAGTGTTAAGTGAAACTCTAGTAACAGCGAGTGTAATTAAAATTGGAATTGACAAACAATTAGTATTGGCTGCATATGCAGATGATTTAGTCATAATTGCAGAAAATGAAGTAAGCCTAAAGATTACTACACAAACTTTACCGGAATATGGGAAGTGAATTAACAATAAACGAGAATGAGACAAAATACATAGTCGTAACAAAGAATAAGCATAAAATAGGACACTTTGATATGGGTAACTACAAATTCGAAATAATTGATTATTTTCAATACCTAGGAGTGGACATCAATACGGTCGCAAATAGCCACGAAGAAATAAAACTGAGATTAGCAGTGGCAATCAGCGGTTATTTTGAATTACTTCCTCTATTTAAATCAAAGATTTTATTTTGGAAGACAAAAATAACTCTTTACAATGTGCTAGTGACACCGGTAGCCTTGTATGTGTGTGGGGCGTAGTATATGGTAATGTCGGATAAATGTAAACTGGCGGTCTTTGAACGGAAGGTATTAAAAAGAATATATGGTCCAAAAATTAACAATTAAGGATAATTTTAGATAAGGAAAAACTAGGAAATTTAAGACATATACGGAGAAGCAAATATCATTGAAGTTCTAAAAAGTAGTAGATTGTGCTGGGCCTGACATGTGTGGAGATCGAAGGATACCATATGACAGGTGACGAATCAAAGACCAATCACGAAGAGACCTTAGGGACATCCTAGACAAAGATGGAAGGATAAAGTGATCAAGGACATGAAAGAACTTGGGGTAAAGAATGGGGAAGAATTGGCGAGAGACAGGGATCGATGAAGGCAAATAGTTGTTTCAGCAATGGGCCTAAATGGCCTGTAAACCGCAGAAAATATTAAAATTCGTGAAATTTACATTATTAATGAATATGAATTTCACTATGTTATGATTCTATAAATTCTATGTTGCACAGAACTTCTTGCAATGTTAACAAATGTTATGTTTTTTACACAGTCAAAAACTTTATTTCCTAACAGATCTAAAATCTTGAATATATAAATACGAGTATAACCATAATAAATAATAAAATCACAGTTAGCAGTTGTATAACTTCATAAAAATAATTTTCATGTTGATGACAAATTGATCATTCGTCGAAAAAGTCATTACAAAATTGTCTAGCTGCAAAACAGCGATGACAATTTTTCATTCTAAAAAATATATAGTAAAAAAGAATATGATGAAGAGAAAGACTGAAAATATATATTGAGTTGATGACAAATAAGTATTTTTCAAGATTGAAGAAATTAACAAATTCTACTTCAGAACATAATGTTTTACAAAAATATTTCCCGATTTTAAAATATTTATGAACTAATTAGTTGTATAAATATTGCAATATTATTATGACATCGCTTAAATCTTATAACGATATACTAAATATAATTTCAGCATTTAATTATATATTTCTGATATATTTCAGATGGTGTCGTTTATAGTAAATACATATTATGTTCTAACTATATTTATCATTTAAATGTGTTTTATTTTCTGGTTGTAACTAAAAAGTCACATATTAGGTACCTAGGTCAACTATATCTATCAGATTAATTTACTAATAATGTAATTTTCTCGAGAAAAATGATGTTAATTAATGAAATAATGTATCACTTAATTTTAAGGATTTTTTAAAAAAATTTAAAATAGTTTTTTATTTTTCAAGTTATATGAAATTTGAAAATAACCAGTTTATAAATCACATTTTTATGAAATTTTTGAAGGATCAAATTTTCAACTATAATAAGGTGATATTTTTGAGAATTTGTTTTAATAATTGGAAAAATCTAACTTGTGACATTATTTTTTGTCATCATTAATTTAATAATGCATTATATCGTGAAATATAATATTCATATTATCCATATTGAATATTAATTGTAAAAAAAAGTAAAAAGCAAGCAACATTATTTACTTATCCATTATATTAAATTATCAAAATATTTTAAATAATGACGTTAGAAATATAATTTATCCAATTAATAAAAACAACTCTGTAGTTTACATTTCATATAGTCTGTCATATTGCAATAGGTAAAGATCCGGGCTATAATATTCTATTATATTATAATATTGTATTATATATATATATTATGTATGTTTTGGTGTCGTGTTGATATAAACTGATACATATGATCTAACAGTTTAATTATTTTCATATTTTTATTTCAACAGGAAGGATGAAATCAAATTATGAATTTCAAGCAGTAGCTTCATTCTTAGTGGCATGTAGGTTTTTGTAAGACAAATAATTATAATTTAGACTGCACTTTCTCATACTTGGAATGAAAAATAAAATGTTTGTTCAAAATTGAATTATACCTATTTATACCATTCATAATAATATAATGTTATTTCTTTGTGTATATAATAAATTATCTAATATTATAATAGGTTTTTTATGTATATTTAAAATATAATTTTTGAACAACAATAAACATATTATTTCAAGATAGGTTCCTATTGCATAGACTTAGTATGATACTTACTTTAAATTAATAACAATAACGAAATTGATTTATACTTCAATATATGTAATATATCATTCAATTATGAATTCAATAATATAGCGTAAAAGTATATGATTTTATAAAGATTTTAAATTCAAATGGAATTCATAATCTTATTTTATAAGTATAACATATAAAAAAAAAGTGGAAATGTTGATTGTGGACGTTAACGTAAATTAATGGTTTATTATAATTATTATGATTTAAATGCAATGATATTGTATTAGAAAATATGATTCTGAGGGAATTTCAATATATTATAATATATTATACTGATAATCCATTCTAAAATATACCACGAGTGTAAATTATAAATGTTAATATGTAAAATAAATTTCAAATCCCTACGAACAATATTCAAAAAGTTATCATTTCATGATAAAAATCATCAATCACAATTTTCAAAATATTTTTTAAAAAGATTAAGAAATATAAAATTAGACTTTAATAAAATATTCAAACCGATAAACCAAAAATTGCAGGAAATATTTCACATTTTTGGAAAAAAGTGTAAAGTTCTATATTTAGCCAAAAAATCAACCAATCCGTCCCAAAATCTTACTTACTGTAAATATTATCTACGTTAGTACTCAAAAGCATTTTCAAGTCCCTACGATTAAAACTTAATTAGTAATCAAAAAATTTAAAATTTAAAACAACGGATACCGTAATTTGCCGACTTTTTGCTTTTCAAAGAAAAACTGTTGGGAAATTCTAAAAATGAACTAAATAAAGTACCAACTAGATGAAATTCGGTATGGATTAGCTACCCCATTTGTGGTAATCGGACCATTATTTCTACCCCAAAAAAAAACGTTTTCATACATCAGAATAAAAAATAATAAAAATCCTATACAAATTGCCTATTTGCCGCTCTTTAAGGAAAAACTTTTAGGAAATTCAAAAATTGAGCTAAATAAAGTACCAACATAATGATATTTGGTATGGGAAGGATATTCTAATTGTGGTCATTGGACCATTATTTCTTCCTGAAAAAATGTTTCCATAGATCAGAAGAAAGATAAAATAAAAAGGTTATTAAAGAAAATTGTTAGTTACGATTTTCAAAATATTAAGTAGCATATTATTAGGCTTTTATACAATTTTCAAACCTTATAAAATTCATTTAAAATTCATAAAATTCAACAACGACTTGTTTTATAAATGTAAAAACAAATATAGTATCAATGAGTGATTAGTTATTATCATATTTTATAATGTTGCTATGAGATGTGTTTATATATTATTAATGATATATCATTAACAAATCCGTCAAATTATAAATAATAATATTTTTAACACCAGTTATAAGATATTGTTAGTTTATTTATTGTTATCAAAACATTATACACATTTTTTGTAATTAAAAATAATATTATTATGTTATCCTTATTCGTATTAAACATAATATTACAAAAATATAAAAGCATAAATTACTTTTTTTCTAATATTATAATATAATTTACATATTTATTTAGTTATTTCTGACAATGCGAATTTATGTAAGTTAATGAAAGTATAATCATGATTAAGAACTAATACGTATTAAATTATATAATTAAAATAATTAAATGTTTTGAATAAAAGAATTATTTATAATTTGCATATTTATATAATACAGTTTATAATATATATCGATGATATCTTTTTAGATATGAATGGTTTATTATCTTTTAATGTATACAAAAATGCAGTTTTGGGTATGTTATAAATTAGGAATATACTATTAAATTGCAAATATATTTAATTTTATTCCATAAAGTAAAACCATCCATATTTCAATTATTATTGTTATTATATAGATTATAATACACATAGTGGCAAGTATTACAATTTATACAATTTATACAAGTTATACAATTTTTTAATCGTATAGTCGTAATCAATAAATCATTTAAGTCGAAATAGAAAAAAAAACTATGTAGTAAAATATGTGAAGTAATAATAATTTTTCTAATATTTTTAATTAAGGTATATACACAAGTACAGATTACATAAAACGTACGTTTTTTTTTCAAATCTATTTTTAAAAAAGCGAATGTTCGATTACGGAGGTTTCTTGAATTTGAAAAATGAGTTAGATAATGTACTAAAGTAGATAAAATTTGCTACTGAACCCAAAGTATACAATACTTGTTCTAATGGAAACATTATTTCTATCTGAAAAAATGTTTTCATACATTAAAAACAAAAACTCTTAGTAAAACCAATACATTCCTCCCTTTATTCAGAATTTAAAAATATACTTCCTACTTTATTGCATTTTAAATTTATAATGCATTTGAGTTATTGTTTTAAAAATATATTATATTACATATTTTGGTAATTTATTATAAAACATTTGTAATTCATTGTAGAATTAAATTGTAAGTATAAATAATTTTATAATTGTTTAATTTATAAAGACATGTAAGATTATTATGACAATCACATACAAACGTTATTAAAGAGTTAAAATGATAGATTTATTTAAACTCATAGTCACTACCATTTTTCAGCAGGGTGCTATGAAATATTTTAATACCTCTTGATTTAATATCAGCAGATCCAGGTTATTCTTAAGGATATTCCATATTTTATTATAATAAGAAAAAGTCTGGACTTAACAATTAGCAAAAAGCAAGTTCTTCTAATGTACTGTATCTCTAACTTCCCTTAGTTTAAGGTTCTAGGCCTAGGTTCTATTTGCTAATTGAATATGTCCACGAAAACTTAAAATATTTGAATGAATTTTTTTTAAAACTATTATTTAGGCAATTTTATTTTTTATTTTTTTTTTTTGATCTCATGAAGGCCATGATTGTCAGCGGGGTAGCTCTAAAAAGGTCTGTTTACACCAATAAGGCCGGAAAGTCGATCGTCGTTCGGCCACCTGGTTTGTGGTGTTTGGCTTCGTGTTATTATACTGGGCATATATTGTGACAAAATCATCAAATTTATATAAATACTACTAGACAAGGGGGGCCACAGGAACGTACAACATCCCCTTTCATTTAGGAAATTAGCTATAATGAATATAACTATAATTTTTGAAGTTGAAAATGTGCATAATCGGTAAATTACTTTTTTTTAAGTGATGGTAAATTAATAATAATCTTAATAATAGGTATTACCAGTATATTTGTATTAGTGTATTTTTGTTCAAATTTTAATGTATCGATCTAATTTTAATAAAAAGATCATTTTTTAGGAATTTTTTTTTAAAATTAATTCGAAATATCATATTTCTGACGTTAAATTTTTTTAATTATTTAATTACTTTATTATATTATTGTAAATTTAAAATGAAATTTAGAATGAATAATTATGAGAGTATAATATAAATTAATATAACTTTGGAGGTCGATACATCAAGATTTTCATTAAAATACACACACACACATATATATACTTTATATGCCTATTAGTTATTACCAGTGATGTGCGTTATCTAGATAATTATTCAATCAATGATTTCAAAAATTTTGATACAAAATTATTTTAAACCAAGCTCTGTAAATATTATTTATAGTTTCAACTGGAGCATCACATAGTTTATAATTAACAATAATAATATTTACAAACTAATCATGATTATAACAACTATGGTTTACGCCGAGTACGAACGTTAGATCTACAATATTAAATATTATTATCTGTTTTTTTATCTAGAAAAATTGATCTTTTATCCCTTATCTAGATAAAAAAATTAATAAATTTAATAAATTAAAAAAATTAATTAATTTAATTATCTCATCTAGATAAATTTAAAATCAATTATCTGTTATCTTATCTAGATAAATTATGGGTTATCTTTGTACAACACTGGTTATTATTAAATTTCATATATCATATAGTCAAATAGTTTATTTTTAGTATCGTTTAAAACTAAAAAAAACAACAATTAATTTTATATCCTATGGCCTAAATAGTAATTAAAAAAAAAATCTCATTCAAAATTTTCAATTTTTGCGGGAAAAATCCCCACAATTAGTAACTAAAATCCAGATCTATTACACTCTGTATACCAACCACCTTAGCTAAGTGTGAACGAGTAAAGTATACTCTATACGACTGGCTAAAAACTATAGCTTGAAACTGTGATGTAATAGTTCACAAAGTCAAGTATATTACATGAAATAACCAATTCTATAGAATGTGAATAATATATTTTAGTATTTTTTCACAAAGCAGTAGGAAATTCCAATTTATTTAAGAAATTATTGTTATAAAAATTAGATTTAAATAAATAAGTTTAATTTGATCTGAATCATGACTAGTAATTATTATAACTTTTTTTTTAGATTTACCAAACTACAATGAATCATGCCCAGACTTTATTGAAAAAATCAATAACACTTCTATTATGATACGTAAGTTAATCAATACCTAACTATTTAATAATAAATATTTTAATGGCATTATATAGAGTCAGAGTTGTTTTAGATTAATTAAAATTTTTCATAAATAATTGGTACCTATCTTTGGGAAATACTTATTTAGTTTATTACTTACTTTATTTACTTTAGAAAAGTAAAAAAGAAACATTTAATATACCTACGTTCAAAATTTCATTAGTTATTATGAAAAACCTAAAATCAATTTCATCAAATTTCGATTTCCTTAAATTTTCTCGTTTTTCCTTCATTTTTTGGTAGTTTTTCTTTCCTCAACAAATTACTTTTGAGAAATTCGAAAAATGATCTAAATAATGTACCAACTAGACGCAATTTTCTACCGAAAACAATCTCTTTTAGTGGTAATCGTATTATTATTTCTACCCGAAATCGTGCTTTTAGATATAAAAAAAAAAAAAAATTATATTATTAAATTTTTCTTCATATTCAAAATTTAGAAACTTATGAAAAAAAGTCATCGGTTTTAAAAATATTTTGGAAATAGATTAAGTAATATTGAAGTAGGATTTTATAAAGATTTAACTGTCAAACCATAAATTGCAGGTAATATTAAAAATTTTTTTGGAAAAATTTCTAATCCGTTTTAAAATTTCACAACACTTGTAGACTAACTATTATGAATGCTTAAAATATTATTATTATATATTATACTGAAGATCCATTTCAAAATTTTATCACGAGTGTAAATTACATATGTAAATTTTTTAAATAAATTTCAAGTCCCTTCGATTCACTCTCAGTTATAATGTATTAAAAAAAAAATAAAGTAACAAAAATCGTAATTTTGCCGATTTTCCACTATATTTTGGTTGTTTTTCTTATACCAAGGAAAACATTTTTGGGAATTCAAAAAATAAGCTAAATAAAGTACCAACTAGATTTGGTGCGGAAAGGGTACTCCATTTGTGATAATAAAACTATTATTTCTACCTGTCTTTAGGCATAAAAAAAAGAACATTGTGAATCCAATACATTTCTCGCTTTGCTTAGAATCTAAAATTATACTCATATTATTTGTATTATTTTTTAGCTTTGATAATAAGTTTCATTTATTAAGCCTAAATACTTTTTATGACTTTTAAAATCATATAATAAATAAAGAGGGGCAATGTCACCCTTAAGTTTGTTTAAGGGGAGCAGTCGCTCCTCTTTTCCACCCTGATATAGGCCTATATTTCATATTTTTATTTTATCTTGAACAGTAAGTAATATAAGTAAGTATATACATTTTTTCTTTTACAATTTATATATACATTACTTTGAAAACAATTTTGGCATTTTGTAATTTTATGAATACAAATACGTATATTAATATTATTATAATATGCATTATCTATATTCATAATATTTTATTATCAATATTAATTATGAAATTAATAATTAATAAAGCCGGGTAGTCACTGGTATCGAACGTTCCTCGTTTGTCCTTTCGGTACTCGGAGAAGTTAGTGTCAAAGGGAAATTGTGTTACATTAAAATTAAAAATTTGAATGAATAACATTGCATTCAAAAAATCTATTTTGAACAAAGCTCAGTCAGATAAATACCTATACAATATATACTATTATACTGTTAATATTAATTTTTATTAACTGTCAGATATACAATTATACCGATAAATTTATTTTTACATACAATTTTTGTATTTATAAAATAATGTGTAATACAATAAAATAGTTATCATAAAATAACGAAATTTAATTTTATCATAAATTGTTGATTCCGCGAAATTTGCTGTATTTTACTGCTTTTAGTGGTTTTTCCTGTTTCATTAGAAAAATATTGTAAATTTCAAGCAATAACTATCTACATAATTTTGTTTACCGAAATAATACTTAATTTATGGTTATCGGAGTACATCCACTAGGTACTCAAAAATGTTTTCATACTTTAGTTACAACACAAAAATCAATCATCAATGTAAAATCTAATTTTTTTGAGGTGTGTTATAGATACAATTTTTTTCTTTCGATTTTCAAAATTTTTTGAAATTAACAAAAATTAGGAAATTTTATAAACTGGAATAAGTATTTAATACCTATATTAAAATCAAAAAAAGTTCAAGTCCTTAGGTTTTAAATTGTATTAGTTATCAAGAAATATTGAAATTGTGTTCGTCAAATGGAAAGTTTCCGTGAATATTGTAATTCTTCAATTTTTCTGTGGTTTTTCTAATCCCCCCAAAAAACTTTTGAGAAATTCGAAAAATGAACAAAATAGCGTTTTAACTAGATAAAATTCTTGACTTTAAAACAATGTTATAAAGTATTATTATGAAACTTCAAATTGAAATCTTAAAATTTGAAAGTGTATAAAAATTGCGACTTACAACTTTCAAAATCGCTTAAATGTTTATTCAAAAGTGTCTTTGCTTTCAGAAATATTAATAGTTATAAAGGACACATCATTGTAAAACCAATACAATATAACCTTCAATTAGATATAAAATAAATACAAAAATTATATAATTATGTATTTAACAGGTTGTCAATATGGTAAATATTAACCTTTTCTTGATCGATTAATAAAAATTGATTGTTAGTCTTTATACTAAATTAAAATATATTAGCAATATTAAATTTCTATTTTATTAGTAATATCACTAATATATTTTTATAAGGTGTACTAGATCTATTTGATAATATTGAAATATATCCGCGAAAAATTAAAAGTGTTGAATTCGGTCTTTTTAAAACTATTATTAAGGTTATGTAAATATTTTTTTTTTTATTATTTATTTAAGTTTTTAACGTCTAGTAAAAAAATATAAAGTTATTTTTTTAAGTTATGTAAAATTTGATGATGGGAAGTTTTGATTTGTGAACATATATTTTTAGGAATTTTTTTCATTGTAGGAAAATAATTTTTTTACGTAATTTTTTAAAATAACGTAATAAATTATATAGTGGAATGCAAAATTATAGTTAATATGTTATTATAATCGGTTATAAATATTTCTTGAGAAATTTTTTATCGAATTCTTGGCTATAACTATTTGTGTATCATATTCAAAAAATCTACTTTTACTTAATATTTTAAGTATTCGAAACACATTAATTAAGCAACGCTCTATTTTATCGACATTGAATAGCAATTTAGACATTTATAGTTTTATTATTCATTCTTTTATCTATCTTATAGTTTTTTTAAATTTTCTAAAAGACCGCTCCATGCAATTCTACAACATGTTATTGCTTGTCTTAAAAGAAAAAAAATATGTGGTATAGTGACGCATTTCTAATGCGAGTTTTTGTTTTCAGTTTTCGAGTTGTTCATTAACGAATTGATATAAATCAATAATTATAAATAGCTAAGAATCGGAGTTAGATGTAGATGAGAAGGTTTAGTAGAAGTTAACGAGATGCTTATTCAATGGAGAACAGCGCTTAAGGGCAGAAGACTAAAGATTAATAGTTGTAATACTGAGGCAATAGTATATGATTTTGAAGGATATGATCAAGAAATTGATAGAGCATGGCATAAATTGTTGCAGCGTGTGAGACTGATTTATTTCAATCGGCAATGCAAAAGAATGGTAGTTCTGAGGAGGAAATTAAAAATAGAATAAAGTGAAGATGGATGAAGGGGAGGAAAGCATCAGTTGTTTTGACAAGAGGATGATCATAAGGTTGATAGGTAGGTATTATAAGTCAGTATTAAAGCCAGAAATGATGTGTGGATTTAAGTCTTGAGTTTTTGAAAAAAAAACACAAGCAGAAAATAATATTATACAGGTTTAATTAAAGGTAATTAATTTGTGACGTTCTTATGTCATAAACAAAAAAGTTTGCCTACATCTCATTCATACAAACGTCGTGAAAGTTGGTTACTTTAGATAGGATAGCAACGTTGTCACACGTCCATCACCACTTGTGAGCTGACTGTTGATGAATGGAATCATCGTACAATGACGATCCGCGGGATGTTTGTTAGATTTAAACATTATCTGTTCATCAATCATTGACCGTGATATAAGTTGGGAGGTATGGAAAAAAAGTAGAAGGAAAAACACATAAAATATTACATAAAAATATCCCCATAAAACAAACATTCAAATTTAACACAATGTAAAAATATAAAATTATTTTTTTTATTAAAAGTTAGTTAGATAAATTTAAATAGACATTTAAAGATTAAAAAATAATGGTTATGTTATTGACTATTGCGTAAAAAAGAATTACAATTTTAGTTTTTAGCAGACATATAGCATTTAATATATTATAAAAAGATACAGCCTTTCCTGTATGCTTATATAAATAATGTATTTAGAATTTATAAAATACCACAATCAATTTGTAGAAAAAAAAATCGCTATGTATTTATTCAGTTAAGGAAATTATATAACAATTTTTTTATTTTACACCGAATTTTTTTATTATTTATTTATATTATTTGTGTATCAATAATTAATACCTATATCTAATTGATTTGCATTATTTTAAAGCTAATTGGTTTTCTGAATTGAAGTTAAGTAAGTTATTATTATTTTTTTATTAATTGTTTAGTACCTACTCAACCGACATAATAGCTTCTGCGAATGAAAATATAACTTATTTTAGTGTATAATTTAAAATTATCAAAACGTTTTAATTTCATTTAGGAATAATTTTTATATCACATTAATGTATAAATTGGTTCATGAAAACGAAATAGTTTATAAACGTAATTTTTTTCTGGGTATTTGGTATAGAAAAATTTATAATTATACTATTTTGTAAAATATTTTTATAATACTTATAGTCAGACATTGTATCAATATTTTATAAGTAAAATGTATTGAATTAAATTTTAATCCTTAAGTAAATGTATTATTTTCAGGTAACCCAATAAATGGAGAATCACATGGTTCATATATTATGAGAAATTTAAAAATTGGTAATATCATTATATAAGCCTATATTATTATAATATTTTAGTAATAAATTTAACCCTTAGAATAAATTTTGATATCTAACTACCACATACTATTTAAGATATGTAGTAATCGTCAAAATAGAAGAATGCGAAATAAAAATTTGAAATTATAAAAACTATTCATGTTTTTAATTATTATATATCATCAGACATTCAACGTACCTATGAGTAATAATATTACAAAATATAAATTGTATAAAATACTTAACAAGGGTTTATTGAGTATTTTAAAATAGGCAAATATTATATATAAAAAAAAAAAAAAACATTAGCAAATAAGTAAATTGTCTCTGTAAATACAAAAATAAATTCTATATGTATTTATTCAAAATACTTTTATTATTTAAACAATTGGAATTGAAATAAAAACTAACTATAATATTT
>CM023359.1:1565776-1606181 GCA_013282895.1 Eriosoma lanigerum
AATGTTTTTTGTTTACCATTTAAATTAAAACATCCTGTATTTTGTTTTCATAATAATTACATCTTATTATACGATTTATTTTTAATATCAGATCAAAAACATATGCGAAAGATAGTGTTTAGAAAAAGTATAGTTTAATGATATTGAATTGTGTAAAAAGCTAAAATACATCACGACTAAAATTATAAATTCCTGAAAAAACAAAATATGGAATTCCAGTA
Source organism: Eriosoma lanigerum (assembly GCA_013282895.1). Taxonomy (NCBI): domain Eukaryota; kingdom Metazoa; phylum Arthropoda; class Insecta; order Hemiptera; family Aphididae; genus Eriosoma; species Eriosoma lanigerum. The sequence continues at coordinate 1,565,998 of CM023359.1, forward strand.
AGTTTACGTATCGAACTTGGGCGCTCAAAATCCACCAAGTGACCTTATTTGTGAAAGAGCTGATAAGATCTTTGTTATTGGTTGTTTCGTCTGTATTCCGGTAGTTGGTACCTTTTTAAACCCACAAATTATTAATATTTGTGAAATATGAAACAATTTCAATAAATAAAAATAAAGAAGATTGAATAAGAGTTTTAGCTGAACAAATGTCTAGATATAGAATCGTAGGCATAAATATGAAAGTGTACAGAGGTGCATTTGCATGCGTTATATGGCCATGTTGATCGGGAAAATACTTTATGAATTTCAATTTTTTTTTATGCCTATACCAATTGTTTTCAACCTTTTTAAGAATGTTGTACAATTTATGACCTAAAATATTTTTGCGGCACACCAATGTATAAAATACGTAAAGCATATTTGATATATATTTATATACACATGTGATTTATAAATACATACATTATGTAAGGTATTTATATATTTACACATAACTTTTTTTGTCATTTTTAATTTTTTAAATTTTTTAATCCAATATAGATATTAAAGGAAGTGTTAAATGAAGATTTAGCAAATATAAAATAATGGTGAAGTTGATTCTAGATGTTCCTTCTTCTTCTTTTCGATCTTTAGAGAAATTTGTAGCATATAATTGATATTTGAAAACAATTATATTTCATTCGAAAATATGATTCTGAACGAAATTCAATCAACTATACAATAAATTATACTGATAATATTTCTTATTATAAATTTTCTTTATTTTTAAAATAATGTGCAACGATCATGTCATAATTAACAATATTATCATAAAATAACCAAATATTAGTTTCAGGGAAATTGTAATTTGACGATTTACCGTGATTTTTTAGTATTTTTTATTCTGCCAACGAAATTTTTTTGAGATATTTGAAAAATGAGCTAAATAAAGTACTAACTACATGTAACTTTCTAAAGAAATTTGATTATCCTATTCGTGGTAAACGCGCAAACAATAATTCTACCCGAAAAAGTGTTTTTGGACATAAAACAAAAGCATCGTAAAACCAATACATTCTTCGTTTCGCTGTAAATCCAAAATAGAAATTTAATACTTTTCTGTGAATATTTTAGTTTTATCCATGGTTTAAAAAAAATTTTATTTATTATTTATAACAATTAAAATAAATCAAATAATATTTTAATTAAAGTATTTTCAATAAAATAAACATAATACCATAATAATATAATGCATTTTTGAAATATGTGCCTATTATAAATGTAATAATATGTTATTTATATACTATATTAAATAAAGGAGTGTGTATAATCTATAAATGAGTAATAATTAGAGTTGGGTTGGTTCTTAAAAATTAATCGGTTCCGATTCTAGTTTGGTTTCAAAAATTCTTCTTTCGGTTCTCGATACCGATATCGATACCAGTTCTTTTTATTTACAATTTTAATAAAATAAAGGAATATATTACTTAATTATGGTATAGATTTAGATTGAAAAAAAATTGCATAAAAAAAATCATATTACCTATTTAAAATCTAAAGAAATAGGAACAATAGTTAATAAATATACTAACAAAATAGATAAATTAATTAGATACAGGTTATTACATTATTAGATATTATTTTATATTATATTTATTTAAAAACATTCACATCATGACTATTTCTGAATTGAATGTTTCTTTTAACACTAATGTTAACTCAAAAAAAAAAAAAAAAAAATAATTAAGTAATGGTACCGATATATTAATTATATAATAGAAGTGATAATAATCAGTTCCTTTCCGAAGTACTGATGAAACCGAAGAACTGAGAACGGAAACCAATCCATTTAGTATCCAACTAGTAATAATCAATTATTGAGATGATACATTAACTGTTGACTAATTGAATTCAAATTTGTAGTACCTAATTATTATTTAGTAATGATGGTATTTTACATATTATAATAATAATATTATTATTATTATTATTATTATAATTATTACACTTTTACATTCAGACATTTTTTGCCATACAGTCAGAATATCATTAATAAAATAATAAACAATTAACAAAAACAAAAAGTAGACACTGTGATTATAACATAGATTTTAGGATTATTAAGTAATTCACGGACTAAACGACTGATTATATTACTGATAATTTATGACCAAATATATAATATAACATCTGTTATTCACAGATTATAATATTATAATATTAATATGGTATGATTGTTTTTTAATATTTAAAAATATTGGAAGATCAGTGTATATACACATACGAATCATGAGTCAACCATAACCAGTTAAATATTGTGCATCTGTGTAACTCAGCTATGCAGTTCGTTATCTAGTAGTTTTATATAATATCTGAAATACAACAAAAAATAAATGAGTATTTATATACACACCATAATTATAAAATTAAGTTATTATTATATAGAAAATTTCAAAGTGTTTACTATAGTTAAAAATAGAACACTTCGATATGAAAAATAAAGAAATTATCGCAATGACATTATTTTCATCTAGTTTTATTTGTATGCAACTGGCAACTTTAAAAAAGTGGAACGTCAATTTAGGATGTGCTTCCTTCGTCTCTTCGGTCGTCGGAGAAATTAGTGGTTTATTATTGTTATTAATATTTGAATACAATTATATTGCATTAGAAAATACAATTCTGAGCGAATCGCAATATATTAATACATATTATACTGTAATCCATTCCAAGATATTACTACGAGTGTAAATTACACATGTATATATTCAAAATAAATTTCAATTCCTTACGGTCAAAATTAAAGGAGTTATCATTTCATGATAAAAATTGTCAGTCATAATTTTCAAAATATTTGGCAAATAGATTAAATAGTATATAATTAGGTTTCTACAAATATTTCAAACTATTAAATTAAAAATTGCAGGTAATATTAAACTTTTTTAAAAAAAGTTCAAGCTCTATATTTAGCCAAAAAATCAACCAATCCATTTCAAAATGTTACTAAACGTAAATATTACCTATATTAATACTCAAAAAAATTTTCAAGTTCCTACGAACAAAACTCAATTAATAAACAAAAAATAAAAAAATAAATGAAAATAACGGAAACCGTATTTTTGTCAATTTTCCGCTTCTCAAGGAAATATTTTTGGGAAATTCAAAAAATTAGCTAAATAAATTACCAACCAGATGAAATTTGGTACTGTGAGAGTACCCTGTTTGTGGTAATCTGACCATTATTTCTATCCAATAAAATGTTTTCATACACCAAAAAAAAAAAAGCTCCATAAAAAAAAATTGTCAGTCTCAATTTTCAAAATATTTTGTAAAAAGATTAAGTAGTATAATATAATTAAGCTACAGTTGAATCTTCAAATTGATAAACCTAAAATTGTAGGTTATATTAATTTTTTTTGGAAAAAAGTTCATAGCTCTATATTTAACCAACCAATCAATTAATCTGTTCTAAAATTTTACCACACTTTTATATTATCAATGTTAGTACTTAAAAAAGTTTTCACATCCCTACGATCAAAACTCAATTAGTTATCCTGATATAAAAAAAAAAAAAATTACGGAAATCGTAATTTTGCCAATTTTTTGCTATTTTTTGGTAGTTTTCCTTTGCATAGGGAAAAACTTTTGAGAAATTAAAAAGATAAGCTCTATAAAGTACCAAGATGATACAATTTGCTACTGAAAGCATACCTCATTTTTGGTTATCGGACAATTATTTCTATCCAAAAAAATTTCATCTTTTGTTTTCAAAAAAAAAAAACATCTTTGTAGAAACAATACATTCCTCCCTCCGCTCAGAATCTAAAATCTAATTATATAATAATAAAACAAACAAATTTTATTCTTTGAAATGGCCCCTTATGTTACATTTTAACACAATAATATGTTGCTCGTAATCAATTAGTTCATTGCAGTACAATACAAGCATATATATATAATTGGCTATATATATATATCAGTTTTTTTATTATATATAAAAAAAAAATAGACTCAAGGTTGAGTATAAAATACTTAATTCACAATTCTAGTTTCGTTCTGTCACAGATATTTTGATATTTATCTAATTTATCCTCTTAGAGAGGATCATATTTAAAGATAAATTTATAGGTTATTATTCTTATTAAGGATTTAATAAATAACTTTATGATTGTGTATATTGATGAGTGTGCACAATTTCTAGAATTAAAAATAAAATCGATAAATATACTATTTATTCATATTATTAAAATAAAATAAAAATAATGTTTGCTAAATTTATTTTTATTACACTAACATTAAAATCAATAATTTAACAACGAGAACAAACACATATACAATTTTTCATATTCTTAAGTAAATTTTAAGTTGTTAAATTTATTGATGACACTATGAAAAATTAAAGTTTTTAGTTATACATATAGTTAGTTATCACATGGTATTTATAGACTCAAAATGGTCAACTCGAAAATATATTAATACCAGTAATTGAGGACGGATTGACTTTCTACCTAAATATCGCAATTTGGGTTAAACGTTTTGAAAATTGTATAGTCTATTCAAATACAACTTTTTACAAAATATTTTGAAAATCGTAAATCAAAATTATTTTTTATTAGCTTTTAATTTTACGATCTTTAATAGAATTATTTTTATATATATTTTTAGTATTTTTAAAGACCTGAAGACACTTTGGTTTTGAATATTACTATTATTTTTGGATAAAATTTCCAGAAGTGGGATATTCTATATATTCTAGAATATATATATATGTATATATTTCGGTATAAAACAAATTCTTCTTCTCCATTTTCTAATCCTCGAAATTAAATTAAAACAAAAATTAATATAAATTGTAAATTGTAAATTTAAAACATGTATGAATTTTTTTTTGTATTGATTTTATAGATCGTGAGGATTGTTATTATGGTGTTTCTCAGCGAAGCGAGGAATGTATTGGTTTAAAAAAGATGTTTTTTTTTTTTATTATGTTTGATGAAACTTTTTCAGGTAGAAATACCATAACATATTACCACATATAAGATATATTTTCGGTAGAAAATTGCGCCTAGTTTGTACTCTATTTAGCTCATTTTTTGAATTTCTCAAAACTTTTACTATGGGAAAAGAAAAACTACTAAAAATTGACGGAAGAACATCAAAGTTTACGGAAATCATAATTTTGATGAAATCGATTTTAGGTTTTCCATAATAACTAATGCAATTTTGAATGTAGGTAGTTTAAATTGTTTTTTTAGTTTTGTCATAGATAGTTTACACACATGGTAAACTTATGGATTACCCATTAGTATGATATATTGTATTATGTTGAGTTTTGTTCAGAATCTTATTTTCGACCCCAATAACATTGTAAAAATATCTTAATTATAATGAACCACTAATTTCTCTAAGGATCGAAGAGATGAAGGAAGAATGTCCGGAAACAACCTTCCCGCTTTATAAACTAGACTTCTTAAACTCAAAAAGTAATAGGGGTTATAGTTCATTACAAAAATACTTACAACTGCCTTTATTATTATTTTTAAACAGCCTCGGTAAAAAATAAAAAATAAATTTTAAAAAGTCCAATATACTATTTAATTTAAATAGCATGATAATATTAGATTTTCTGTTTATTTTTCTACTTAAGCCTTGATATGTGATATTTAGTACCTATAACCAGTGTTGTGCGTTATCTAGATAAAATATCTTTTTATCTTATCTAGATACATAAATAGGCTATATGAAAATAATTATCCAGATAATTATTCAATCAATGATTTAAAAAATTCTGACACAAAATTATTTTAATCCGCGCTTTGTAAATACTATTTATAGTTTGGAGTATCAGATATTTTATACTAATAATAATAATTTTTACAAACTAATCATGATAATAAAAACTATGTTTTATGCCGAGTACAAACATTAGATCCACAATATTAAATATTAATTATCTGTTTTTTTATCTAGATAAAATTGGTCATCTTTTATCTCTTATCAAGATAAAAAAATTAAATGTTATCTATTTATCTCATCAAGATAAATTTAAAATCAATTATCTGTCATTTTATCAAGATAAATTATGGGTTATCTTTGTACAACACTGCCTATAATTAAAAATAAAATCATAATGCGCAAAGTATTACTCGTTGGAACGAAAATAAAAACACATTTTAAAATTACTGCGTATACAAATTTAACACTGCTATTATTACGTTATAGTGATCTCATTTAAATACGCATTACTATATGTTTTTCTGATATATTATTTACATTTAATATTCGCAAAAGTTATAATTTTATAGTCATTGAATTCAAAATAAAATTAATTTTTAAATTATTTTTAGCATCAATTTTTAACTGAACTAAGAAAATAATATACTTATAGTATAAAATAAATAAATTTATTTTTTATTTTTATAAAATTGTTTACGATACATAAAAATACAAATACTGCTAATAAGTTTATGACACAATAAACACAAACCATATACAATAAACATAACAATAAACATATTACTAAAATATACAATTATTTTACTTAGGTATTTTGTTCACGTTTAAAACATATTTTCGCGATAAAACGGCCGTTCAAGTCATTGTCGGTAAAATACATGCGTCTTATACCTATTATAATAGTATGTGATAACGACGGATTTCGTAGGAATTCTGAATTGGGACTCATCTATTTATACAAAAGGCATTCTAAATATTAGAAAAAAAAAACAATAAGTCATTTTTCTATGATGGTTAGATCAGGGAAAATATTCTCCAGTCCCACCCAGTTAATTTTCGATTTTGCGGTAAAAAAAATTTCGCAAGAATTCTGAATTTGGTCTCAGGAATTCATACAAAAGGCATAGTAAATATTTGCTAAGAAAATTCCATAAATATTAATGGTGGGATTGGCAAAATGTACGTCGAGGAAACAGCTTGACGCTAAATTCTGAAATGGATTCGGAGTTGGAAATTGATCCTGAAATATAGTGCCGGTAGACCCGTACGTTAATGATAAGGGAATAAAATGGAAAAAAAGTTACATTTAGAATAATAAATTAATAATTAATAAAATTGGAAATTAATTTTTTTTTTCAGAACTACCGAAAATACCGCATAATTATTTTAACGAAGTTCCAGTTGATACAAACAATTTAACTTATAAGGTGTATGAACCACTTTTAAGTTTAGGTAAGCTAATAATTTTTTTTTTGGAATCATGTAATTAAATTTTACGACTTTAATTAATTTTATAGTTTTAATCGATTAATAAGTTTATAGATAACTTTTAATTAAATATTATTATTTAAAATATAATTAAATAAAGCTACGAAATTCGAACAAAATTAAAAGCTTGTTTCTCCAGACATAAAATAAAAATTTATGAATAAAATAATCATAAAATGTAATAGTGGAAATGAGATAAATCCCACTGTCGATGTACAGAAGAAATTATGTAAATCTGAAAAACAAAAGCTAAATATTAAAACACAGTTTCAAGACTCTGACAAAAACTTTAGAAAAATTAAAAATCTTCTTGATGATAAGAGTAATCTTATTAAACCTAAACAGACAGTCATACCTTTATTAATATATATATAAATTAAATATTATTATATATATATATTTATTTGTATACTGTTTTGTAGTGTTAACTGTTATCTGTAAACAAACTCACTGTAATAATTATGTAGGCAAAATATCATCATGCATAGACATATATAATAACCAGTGTTGTACAAAGATAACCCATAATTTATCTAGATAAGATGACAGATAACCAATTTTATCTAGATAAAAAAACAGATAATTAATATTTAATATTGTAGATCTAATGTTCGTACTCGGTATAAACTATAGTTGTTATTATCATAATTAGTTTGTAAATATTATTATTATTATTAATTATAAACTATCTGATACTCCAGTTAAAATAATAAATAGTGTTTACAGAGCGCTGTTTAAAATAATTTTGTGTTAAAATTTTTTTAATTCATTGATTGAATAATTATCCAGATGATTATTTTCAGATAGCCTATTTATTTATCTAGTTAAGCTAAAAAGATAACTATATTCTATCTAGATAAATTAGCTAGATAATTTTATCTAGATAACGCACAACACTGATTATAACTAGGTAGCCAACTTCAGTAATTTATTGATGTGAAGAGGGCTTTATGTCTAAACGGCAATGTTTACATTTTTAAGTGATAACAGTAGTTGATTAGAATAAAACTGCTTACGAATACAAAATTACAAAATAAGAATGTTTAATTGTATTGTTATTATTTGTTTGTTGTATTTCTTCATAATTTATAATGTTTGTATATGTTTATATAATTTTTAAATTATGTTATATTATATTATTGGTTATAATGATTTTATTGTTAGGAAGTACAGCAAACTTTAGTTATAATTTTTTACTTTAAATAAATTATGGGTAAGAATTACAATTTTTGAAAGAAAATACATTGCCTTCTATATTTATTTATGAAGTACATTCAGTTCAATAAGAAATTGAATATTTTAATTATATAATAATTTCATTCAATTATTATGTATTAACGAATAAAATAGATTTTCCGTGTTTGACCATAAAATGAAAAATATCATCATGTTAATCGTAATCGTTTTTATAATTTTCTATCATGTGTCGTAACTATTTAGACATTGGAAATATAAAAATCATTGATATCTCCATGGATAATAGAGATAGTAATTAAGGTGTTTTTGAAATAACCGTTGAATTCAGAATACCAAAAATATTATTGAACCTACAAAGGTTTTCCCGCAGTTTTATTTATATACCTATACATTGATTGTTCGCATATAAGAGTGAAACGCAGTGAAAGGATTAATATGTAATATATCATCCAATAATGAATGCAATATTATAGGTACTTGATTTTAAAAATAATTCAAATTCAAATATAATCATTAGGCTTATTTTATAATTGATACTTATAAAAAAACAGGCAATTCAAGAATTAATTAATAATAATTATTATCATATTATATCATATAGCTATAAAACGTATTTATATATTATTAACGATAACTGTTTAAGGATTCCGTTAAATTAAATTAACAAATTAAATACTAATTATAAGATCCTATTAGTTTACTTATCATACCATTATACATTCTCTTATGTAATTAAGAACAGTATGTTCAGTAACATTAAAGTATAGAAAATTAAAACAAAAATTAATTCTAATATTTAAATACATTTTTTTAAGTAATTGTTAATACTGCTCGTTTAAGTAAGTTACTACTAGTTTAATTATAACTTACTTTATATGTTTTATGTATGATATTATAAAGAAAAATTAAAATAATTCAATTATAAATGTTTTGAATAAACAAGTATTTATAATTTGCAAATGTATATAATATCTTCTGTAGTCTATGATATGAGCCATTGTTATCTTTTAGGACAAAATTCTTCACTAACTTTTGTAGAATACCGAAATGCAGTTTTGGGTACGTAATATTTAATTAGTGAATAGTAACAAATAAATTAAAATTAATAAAACCTACTAATAAATTGTAAATATATTAAATTACATTGACTATACATATTCATATAGCTATATTAAAAATAATAATAATTATTATTACATAGATTTTCAGGAAAAGTATGGCAAGTATAAACATTTTTAGGAATTTAGTCATAAATTAATAAACATTTTAGTTGAAATACAAAAAAAATATATAATTCGTTTTTTAATATTTAGAGTAAAATTAATGTTTCTATTATTTGTAATTTAGCTTCGTTCAGGAAATAGGGGAGATGTTTAACTTCAAAAAATTGAATAATTCAGTAAGAGCGACATCGTCAGATGGATCAGAAACATTTTCCGGTTCAGAAAGATTGAATATTAGTATATTATTTATTCGATGCTGACGCTCCGAGAGCTCACCAAGGACAAACTCAGGCGATAAGTTTGACATATTAGATTCTAATAAATAACCCCAATTGTTCAATAGATTTAAGTCATTAATAAGAGAAGTAATTTTGGCAGAAAATAAATCAAGTTTAATATTTAATTCTGAGAAGGAAACATCATGACTATCAATTTTGGTTTGAATGCAATCAATTTTCGTACTAAGCGACTTAAGTTGATTATTTTGACTATTAACCTTGTAGACCAATTTTGATTGCGTAGATTTTAAGTCATTGATAGACTCAAGAATCTCATTAAGTTTACTATCCATTATAATATTATAACATACGAGTATATAAAACTAACTATACGTACCAAATAGTATTGTACGAAAAAATCTAGTAAACGATAACTATAGATATTAATAGGTAATCGGAGAAAACCGTAATAAAAATAAGATAACGGAGCTCGGTAACGAGCAAAAGACAACCTATTCTGAACACTGCACTATTATTATTGTAATAATTGAATGTATTATTTCTACGAAGATGTTTTTGTTATGTGTGAAATCACTTTTTCGGATAGAAAAAACGTTCCGATTACCACAAATAGGGTATATTTCGATAGCGAATCGTATAATCTGGGTACTTTATTCAGCTTATTTTTAAATTTCTCAAAACATATACTCTAGGAGAAGAAAAACTACCCGAAAACAGCCAAAAATTAATAAAATTACGATTTCCGTAATTTTTTATTTTTTATTTCGTGATAATTAATTGAGTTTTTATCGTAGGGACTTGAAAATTTTTTTCAATACTAATATAGGTAATATTTACTTGTGGTAAAACTTGTGTATTTTTAAACGGATTGGTTGATTTTTTGGCCTCATATAAAGCTTTGGACTTTTTTTCAAAAAAGTTTAATATTACCTACAATTTTCGATTTATCGATTTCAAAATTTTGTATTGCTATATACTCCTGAATATTTTTAAAAAATATTTTGATAATCGTGAATAACAATTTTTTTTATAGACTTTTTTATTTTTTTTTTCTGATGTATAAAAACCCTTTTTCAGGTAAAAATTTTGGTTCGATTACCATAAATATGGTACCCTTTTCGTAACAAATTTCATCTAGTTGGTACTTTATTTAGCTCATTTTTTAATTTTCCAAAAATTTTTCCTCAAAAAGCGGAAAATCGGCAAAATTCCGTTATTTTTAATTTTTAATTTTTTTTTTACTAATTGAGTTACATTATATCATTACATTCAAATATTAATTATAATAAACTACTAATTTTTCCGAGGACCGAAGGGACAAAGGAGAAACATTCAAAATCAATCTTCCCATTTTTTTTATTTTACGATAAGTAATTAAATTTTGATCGTAGTTACTTGAAAATATTTTTGAGTAATAACATAGGTAATATTTACATTTAGTAAAATTTTGGAAGGGATTAGTTGATTTTTTGCTAAATATAGAGCTTTGGATTTTTTCCAAAAATGTTTAATTTTACCTGCAATTTTCGATTTAACGGTATGAAAGTATTATAGAAGCCTTTTCATATACTATTTAATCTATTTACAAAATATTTTGAAAATCGTGACTGACAATTTATGACATTAAATGATAATTCCTTAAATATTGATCATAGGGATTTGAAATTTATTTTCATATTTATATATACAATTTACACTAGTGGTAAATTTTTGAATGGACTATTAGTATAATATATTTAAATATACTGATATTCGTTCAGAATCGTATTTCTAATGCAATAGCATTGCATTCAAATCTTAATAATTATAATAAACCACTTATTTCTTCGAAGATCGAAGGGACGAAGAAGGAACGTCCATAATCGGCCTTTCCACTTTTTTTTACTTAATATGTTATTTAAAATTTTATTTAAAATGTACAATAATACTCGACATAGAAGAATGTCATCTTAAAAATTTAAATTTATATAGAAAATTCAAATTTTAATTATAATTATCTATTATTCAATCAACATATATATATTCACCATATACTATTCAGTATTCACTAATAATAATTAAAACAACTGCATGAGACATTTAACTAGATTTTATTGAAAATTTTATAATGAACAAATATTTTAATAAAATTTACCGAATAAGTAAAGTATCATTTTAAAGACAAGAACAAATTTTATTTTCATTTATTAAAAATACATTTATTATCTAGTTAAATTAAATTGTTTAAAATGTTTAAATTTAATAGATAAATAATATAATATCGTTCTATGGCTTTGGAAATAATACTTATTTAAATATATATAATATATAAAAAAGTATAAAATATTAAAACCAATACATTTTCAGGCCGTCTATCAATTGCTTTAAATGATATGCGGAAAGTATATTTAATGAAAGATGATTTCATTTTTTATAGTAAGTAAATAATTTTAATTTAATGAGGGTAAAAATAATTTTATGAAACTTAAAAAAATGATCATAAACATACATAATTGAAAAATTAATATACTCTTCACTTCACTTAGAATCAAAAAGGAACACATTTGGCTAATATAAATTTGTTATCATTACAAAATTAAATATTAAAACTATTTTTAAAAACCAAATTCTTCTTTACATGATTCGAATACAAGATTTGAATGTAATGTCGATTCAAAATACGATTCTGAGCAAAACTCAATAAAATTCAATATAGAATATTAATAACCCGTTTCAAATTTTACAACGTATGTAGAATACCTATGATAATATTAAAAAAGAAATTCAAGTCCCTATTTTTAAAACTAAATTAGTTATCACAAAGTATTTAAACTCAAATAATTTTACCGATTTTCCGTCATTGTTTGGTAGTTTTTCTTCTCCCAGGAAAAAACTGTTGAAAAATTTGAAAAATGAGTTAAATAATGTATCAACTAGATACTATTTTCTATAAGAACAATTGATAATATAATACAAATGCTAAATATACAGACAAAAATAAGAAATATCAATACCACTCTCTTTGTCAGCTGACCATATAAAATAGGTTCGTGTACTGCATACAGCCACCCGGGTCGCAATTTGGTGACCTCTGGAGTACAGCGTGTTATGCTATGCTTGTATGAATTAATAATTGATTGTTAATCACCAATATTCAATTAATTTTATTGAACCAGTTTTTTAAAAATATTACTCCTATATAATTTAAAATAGGATTATAGCTTCTTTATTATTTTATTTTTATTATAATAATAACTATTTTATTCATTATGATCATTAGTTTATAAGTTTAAGTCAATACTATTTTATTTACAAATATAAAAATATCAACCCTTAATATAATTAAAATTAATTAAAAATAAATTTGTATAATATTAAGATAACTCAGATGATGTAAGAGAGACAGAAAACATGTCATATGCAGTATATTTTATAATTCAATTATTTAACTATGGTAAATATTATTCATCAACACAAATGAGTACAATAATTTAGTAATATTTTTTTGTATAATCGACAATCGTCTTTTGAAATATATGCATAGAGTGATCAGAATACTGATATACAGAAAAAATTGGAAATAAAGATAAAAACTTACTAAATTTACACTTTTAGTAACCCATATAAAATTCTGATGACTTTATATTATATATATTTTATATATTTAACATAGTAATATTACTGATTGTAAGAGATAAACAAATAATTAACATACTGGTTAAATATATATATATTTTTTTTAGTTTTTCCACAATGAAGATGTCTTTTCTAATTATGATCATGAGTAACGTTCGATAATAATAAATATACTGGTTTAGAAATTATTAAGATATAAAACTAATTTTATAATAGAATTTTATTTAATTTTTTTTTTTCTGAATGTAAACAATTTAATCATAAATTCTTACTTTATAATTAAATTAGTACCAGCACATTAAAGTAATGTTTGGAGATTTCCATTTTAGTAAATTCATCATCATGTATTTTGTTTTTATACTAATAAAATAAAACAAAAATTTTATAATACGTTTTTTAAATAAAAGAATAAAAAAAAAAATGTGTAAAACATTACCCTGAAAAAATATAGTTTCACTTTAATAAATTGTGTAAAATGTAAATGCTATATGAAACAAAATAATTTCAAGTTGAGACAATAAAGTAGAATTAAAACTGATTGATTTTATTAAATATGTTGCTTATTGTAGTGCCCGTGAGTATTTAAAATTTTTTACTCCCACACAATACCCACAGACTTTATTTTTCCAAATGACCCATCCTGAATCCCACATATTATTAAAGGACTGAACATTTCCTAATCGACCGTATTTTGATAGAACGGTAAGTAATTTTTTACGTATCGAACATGGCTGCAGAAAATCCATCATAAATATGATTAAGTGATTGAATTAAGATTATTATAGTATTGTAATGATGTGAGCACACATCATTTAAAAGACATACATCTTTCAAATTAATACCCATAGAATACACACACATTTTAACATTAGTAAAAACATTAATACATGTACAATAAAACGACTATGGCGCCGTCGGAATACCGTCACATCTCCAAACAATTCAAAATAATCCTTTTTATTAAGACTATCATAAACACAAATACCGACAACTAAAATACAACTATAATAAGACGCATAATATAATCGGCTTTTTATAGGAAACCGTAAAATCGAAACGTTCAACGGTAGTCAATTCTTTTTTTTCGGCGGATCATAGAGTAACAAATAGTTGGCATACACCGTCAGGTTTTTATTCATAATAAATGGCCTTGTTGATTTATATTGTTGACTCTCATTCACGTAGACATTTTCAATCGATCCATCTGGATCAAAAAAACATTTCACATTTTTCATAAAAATCTTTTGATCTAGACCACAAAAACCGCTCCAAGAGTGCATAAATAGGACCCACCAAGGGATACTACCAACCAGGCAAACCAAACCCACCAGACCCACCAGACCATCCAGATCGGTCACTACGTTCAATTCAGCCACTTCGTTCAGATTATTCATATCAGTTAGATTGCGTGTGCAGTGACGAGCTTATACACGTGTTATCATATTATCTTTTTCTGTAGAGTTCAAGAACGGTATTGAATCACAAAAATCCCTAGAAACAATCACCGTCTCGTGAACGGATTTCAATATTATAAGAACAATTTTAAAATAACACCCAAAAAAAGAGAATAATGACTCGAGTAATAAATGGTGAAACTCGCAACGTAAACGCTCAACGAAAAGGGACAAACTTTATAACTCGTGAGAAGGTGTACGTACGTGGTTCTGCACTGAACTAAGTCACTAATATATACTAAATCATAATACCAAGGATACTAAGTCATCTAGGTAGGTTGCATGATAATTCCGATGTAACAGGTGGTTTTACCCTCAGGGTAAGATTTAATTATTGGTAACATGGCAATTAAACAATATAGAAATATAGACAGTGTAGTCAATTTTTATTATTAGAAATAATAGGAATCGAAATACTTTTACAGCTACAATTTAATCTACTATAAAAAAAGCATAGTGTAGAGCAATTTTATGTTAAATTCACATAATGATAAAGTACAACACTCGATACCCAACCTTAAAATTAATAAGGCTTGAGCCTATCGTCATATAACTTGTGGGCACCACTTACATCACTACTTACATCGTAAATATCGTACTCGACAATAGTCCGTAGACTATATGACAATAAGCGACGAGACACGACTCTGACACAACACAACGGCAACTCATCACCGGCAACTAGTCTTGTCAATCACTTGGTAAAAAGTTGCCATTACATCGTCTTCGCTGTATCATAGACGTTATACTTTTTTGTTTAATAACTTTGATATAATATATTATAAAATATTGAAGTAATTATAAGTGTTTTTAAGAAGATCTAAAAATAAAAAAGTACAATAAACAATAAAATATACAAAAAAATTAAAAGAAAAGTTAAAATAGTATAATATGACTGAATAGTATATAGTCAATATTATTACATAACTAAAAATAAAATCATATTGCCCAAAAAAATGACTCATTAAAACGAAAATAAAAAAAAACTTGCAAAATATTTGCTTTTAGAATTTTAACACTTTGCTATTACGTAATAAATGTCTTATTTTAAATATAGAGAGTAAATATGCAATAATATGTTTTATTGTTAACGTGTTAAATTACAAAATGTTTTCTAATACATCATTTACATTCGTTATCCTTCAGTATTCGCCAAAGTTATAATTATTTTTATACGCATTGACTATAATTTAGTGTGATTTATTAAAGTTTTTGTAAATAGATAATCATGATTATTGTCGGTTCAGAAAGCAGAATTTTTATATTTTTATCTATATTGTTTATGATAATTATTAATTTATCTCATTGCATAAAAAATATAAGTAAGTGTTTACACTATTTAATAGTTTCATTATTCCAGTAAAGTATAATACAACACAATTTGAAAATTTTTATACACAATTAATTAACCTTAGAGAATATATTATATTATAAAACTAGTCAATATTTTTTTTTTTTATAAAATTGTCTTCGATACATAATAAAATGCGCATATATGCGAATAATAAGTTTATGATTCAATCATCATTATGAATATGTTTATTACGAAAATATATAATTATTTTACTGAGGAATTTTGATCACGTTTAAGACATATTTTTGCAAAAAAAAACAGCCGTTCAAGTATAGTTTTGTCCATAAAGTAACTATATATATTATATATTACATCTGTATTCAATGTTTAAAAAAAGAACAATGTTACAAATAGACAACAAAGATTCCAAGATCACCCAAACAATTGGTTATTTCCTATCTCAGTCTAACGCATCCGAATAATACGGTATCTTCCTAATAATGTTCGTTATACGTTTCTCTTTCTACGCTCGGTTCATATGCGAATAATATGATGTTGAGCGAGACATAAAATTCCCAAATGTATTTCGGGTGAAAAAGTGACTGCGAAATGCAGTTGATAAAGGAATACAATAAAAAAAGCTTAGAATAATAACTATAAATTATAGCATTTAATTATTTTTTTTCTAGAACTACCGGAAATATCTAATATTAATTTGACTAGTTATCCTACACAAGAATGGGAATATCAGGTGTTTGAAAAAATTATAAGTTGCAGTAAGCTTATTAATATTTTATAATATAATTAAATTTTTAATTAATTTTGTAGTTTTAATCGATTTAAAAGTTTACGGGATAGGTATTTTTGATTAAATATTAATAATAATATTAATTTTACGTTTTATATATATAACGTTTTTACGAGTAACACGAATATTGCTATGAATCTTTGTAGTTATGTCATTATTTGCGTTGCAGTGGAGGATACGGAGTTTTTTTTTTGATTGGGGGGGGGATAAACTTCAATTTTTGAGAATTTAAGAGTAAAATAAATCCCAAATAATAATAAAAAATAAAAATTAAACTAAACTAAACTAATATAATAATAAAAATAAGTATCTACTAAACATAAAATTAATTATTGCATAATGATACTTAAAATTTTAGAGTAAAATGAGTAAATTTAATACAAAATATAATAACGAAGAAATCCAAGGTTTATAGTTGATGACAATGTTAACTTTATAATTTATTACTAAATGACTTAATTATTACTAGTGTTATAATGATTAAATATTTTATTCAAAATAATCTAGATAATATAATTTCTAAATGAAACGTATATTAGTAGATATTTTTTGAAATACAATATTTTCTAAAATGTTGAAAAGTGCTGCAGATCCATTTTAAATATATTATATTTCTGAACTTCAAAATAACTGTTAATGAATTTTAATGCGTCTACAAATTATTCGAGAACCTACAATTTTTTCTAAAACAATTGTTTCAATATTTTTTATAATACTTATGATTTAGTCGATATTCCCGGAGAGATGAACGGGGAGATTTTATTGCATTTAAATTAATCTAAGTTTTGTCAGTATACTAATCGTCATATACGTTAATATATTTATTATAACTATAAATGAATGATTATATTATTATTGTACTGATTATTGAATTATATTTCTTATTGCTTTAATGGAAATACTTCAGTATTGTTATGATTTTTAATTATGTTAGTTGTATTAATTCTCTGAAGGTTAGTATTATTTTAGGAATTGATTTTATAATATAAAATATTTTACAACCAATGGTATTGTTTGTAATATTTGGTTTTAAATGTATTTCTCACTTTTGACTGATAACTGTGAATTTTACGATTTTTTTTTTTATACATATCAATAGATATTGTGTGTTTCACCAGGTTTGTCTCTGTCAATAAATGTTTGATCTATTACATATTAAAAGGTTTATTAGTAAACGATTAATAAACCTTACGACTGTTTCAGTTGTTTAATACTGTTTTCGATTAATTAGGATTTATTATTTACAAATAGGTAAGACACCAAAACAGTTATAATCTGTGAATAAAATATAATAAATATTAGTTATTAAAACTAAAATAAAATGATACTGTTTACTTGGAATATAAAATATGGTGCTATTTTATTATTATTATTATTATTATTATTATTATATCATTGTTATTAATTTAAAAATTATTTGCTAAGTGAAAACGTATAGAAATTAATAATTTAATTAGTAAAATTTTCAGAAAAATAAAAACTATAAATTTGGCTTTAATCATTTTAATTAATATAATAATATGAATACAAGTTTCTAATACATCATTAAATATTTACTAAATGTAAATTATGTTACCACCATGAGTATATTTTCAGAGGGGCTAAAGGTTCTTCCAATAAATTATTATTCATACAATTTTTAAGGTTAACATGAAACTTCAGTAACTTCCCAATATTTAGGATAAAATTGCTCAACTAGCTACAATAGTAGTTAGTAGTAATTTTACTTCTTCCCATTTTTAACAAGCACAGAACTCAACAGTAAAATAAAAAAATAATAACGAATATGTAATAATAATTAATAATACGATAATCGTCATTTACTCTTTCCTTATCTGTACTCGATAACTTTTCATCAAACAATATATAGGCGTAAATTTACATATGTTATAAATAATAACTTGCAACAATATAAAACAAATATAAGAAATAAACCAATTCTGGTGTATGTGGCAGGAGGTGGAAATTTTAGTTTAATTACAGCAACTAGCAATATGTTATGAATTGCCTAATATAACGATTTATAAATAAAATTATAGATATTCAAATTAACGCTAAAAATAAATATACATATGTTTGACTGCATATGTATTAATTTTCTATATTAGGTATATTAAGACTTATGAGATATTTTATTATACATTATAATTTGATATAATTAATCGATGTGTTTTGTGTTAAAATCGTAAGTTAATCTATTAATAGTTTTTATTTTTGACAATGACTAAATTTCTAAATTCGTGAAACACGTATTGTTTTATAAAAATTGTTTTTCTTTTAAAAGCCTTTATTACTTTACAAATTTATTTCTAGTAGCAGATATTATATAATATTTTTTGAATTAAATAAACTTTCTAATACGATTATTACAATAATTTCTGTATATAAATGGTTTTGTTTTAAAAAATTAAGTTAAAGTATCTTATAAAACTCTTATGAGTTAAATGTACGTAGAGTTATTTTAAAACGTGAATATAAATATTTACACTTGTAAAATTTGTGATAAAGATTTTACCGCAAAATGTAATATGTTAAGAAATAGGCAAATGTATGACATTTCAATATTACAATTGAGTAATTGGGCATTCATCTACGTATTTTTCGGCGAATTACAAATGTATATCGTCTATTATGATTTGAATAGGAATCTGAGAGAAACGCAGTCAAATATACAATTATACTGATAATACGTTACAAAATTTTACCACGTGTGCAGACTATCTATGAGAATACTTAAAAAAACATTTAAAGTTCCTACGTTCAAAATCGTATGAGTTATTATAATATATTTAAAATTAAAAATTTCAATAAATTTTAGTAGTTTTCTTTACTTGAAGGAATTTTTTTTAAGAAATTCAAATTATGAGCTGAATAAAGTACCAATTAGATGTAATTTGCATATCCTATTTGTGGTAATCGAACCACTATTTCTATCCGAAAAAAGGTCATCAGACATAAAAAAAAACCTTTATAAAACCAATACATTCTTCGCTTTACTCAGAATCTAAAATATGACTTTTTCAGAGACGCAGGAACTATTTTTCTTGTGGGGAGGGGGGGGTCAAAATTTAAGGAAAATCATGATATATAGTATATTAAAATAAAATACAAATACTTATTGATTTTTGTAAAATAGGTTACTAAATCTACTACTTTGTAGATTAAACTAACTAATAATGTTATTTACCTAATTTAATGTTGAATATTAAATTAAAAACAATTTTAATGTTTTAATTTTTTTAAATTTTATTTCTTATATACAACTTTCAAAATTCATTTTATTACATATTATATAAATAGTAAAATTTTGACTTAAATATAAACTATAACTTTAAAATGTTTAAGTAATAAGTATTAATTGTATAACTATGATGACAAATTTTCAGGGGGACAAAATTATAATTTGCTCCCCGATATATTTATCGTGGAGTCGAATGTTCTCTCTGTCCCCCCAGCTTTGGCATCACTGGACTTGTTTATACATAAATAAATATCAAAATCTTATTTTAGAAATATGTAATATATCAAAATTTTTCGTCAGAGACAAACCTGGTGAGACACTTCGTATTTTGAAGTCGGTTTTTACTAATTTTCATATAAAGTACCTAAGAAAGAGTTGTATATTTTAATTTGAAAAGTAAATTAATTTATTATTTATATTTTTCAAAAATATCTAATCTGTACGCATTGTACATATATGTGTAAAATAAAAATTCAAGTAATAAATATTATTTTAAACTAGTAAATAATTATAAATATTATATTTTTTATATAAATAAACATAATAATATATTTTTTAGGTCCATATAATACCCACGTATACAGTGAAAATATGTTGTTTTATTCATACATTATTTATATAATACGCAATAATTTTCACGGTAATAAAAGTATTAAATAAATATTTTATTTACTCATTACAGTGATTAATGAATTAAAATGACAAATTTATGTTTTTATATAGGTATCATATTTTGGTTCTTAAATTTAATATTATTTATTTCGTACTTTATATTTTCATTTTAAAATTTATTTTTCTGATATATTCCATATGGTGAAACTCAGAATAAATACATAATATTATGTTCTAGATATATTTATAATTTAAATGTGTTTTATTTTCTAGTCGTAACCAAAAAGTTATATAGTATTAAGTAGGTATACTATATATGTATCAGAAATCTAATTTATCCAATATATGAAAATAACTATAAAAATTGGCATCTTGATTAAATTGAAAAGTCGATGCATCAAAATCATCATACAAATTTACTCCATAAAATATCATTCTTAAAATTTGAATAATGTAAGAAATCATTTTTTTTTTCTTTTGAAGTACATAGGTACATAAGTATAAAGGTATAGGCTATTGCCTAACTAATAATTTTTAATAAATCCGTATTAAAAAATTGTAAATTGTAATTTTGAATTAAAATATTGACACAAACTGTATGAAAATATTATATTTTACATTTCATATAGTCTGACATATTGCAATATTATAATATAATAGATTCGGAACACTATAATATTATATTAAATATTATATTTTGGTGTCGTGTTAATATATACTTTAAGAAATAATTTGTTTTCTTTTAAGTTGTAATTCATATTATATGAAATCGTATTATACTTCATACAATATATAGATAGAAAATTACCAATATATTTAAAATATAAATGATGTAGGTAGTGTATAAAAATGTTTTTTTATGTAAGTATACCATATGCGAGAAAACTGCATTGAATATGTAAAGAAAATACGAATACGGACAAATCAATAGTTGTAAGGCTATGAAAATATTTTATCGTAGGTGTATGGCAAATTCATCGTCAACATGAAAATTTTTTTCTATTCATTTTTACTTTAATATTTTGATAAAATAAATTTATTGGTTATACTCAGGTAGGTAATGAACTAATAATAATTAAAATATTGAATACTTAATATGCATATACATAAGTCGTAAAAATAGAAAAAATATAATTATAATAAAATAAAATGTTATATAAATATTTATATATTGGGCGATTTTGCATAGACAACACATGTATTTGGTTATATATGTAATTTGTTACAACTTTATGTTCTGAGCGAAGCGAGGTTGAATTTTTGTTTAAATATAGAGTATAAAAATTTATCAAAAAAAATTTAAGTTCATTTGCAATTTCAAGTTTATAATTTTATTAATTTTAGATTCTGAGTGGAGCGAGAATTGTCTTTCTACAAAGATGTATTTTTTTTTATGTATGAAAAACATTTTTTGGGTAAAAATCATGGTCCGATTACCACAAATACCTTCTTGAAAAAGGAATGATATAACCTTGAATATTGATCGCAGGGATTTGAAATTTATTTTACATATATACATTATACATATGTTCTTTACATTCGTGGTAAATTTTGAAATGGATTATCAGTATAATATATTGCAATATATTGAGATACGCTCAGAATCGTATTTTCTAATGAATATCATTGCATTCAAATCTTAACAATTATAATAAACCACTAATTTCTCCTAGGACCGAAGGGACGAAAAAGGAAAGTCCATAATTGGCCTTCCCACTTTTTTTTAATTGAAAATTGTATAGAAGCACACTCGTATAGATACTACTTAACCTATTTACAAAATATTTTAAATATCGACGCAGCAATTATTTTTTATAAATTTGTAAAGTAAGAATTTTAATAGTATAGAATTGATTTATATATATTTTCATTATTTGATTATAAGTTTCAACTCATAAATAATTTGGTATTTAAAATCTTATGGTAATAATTTAATTTAAGTTTTATGCCATACATATAAATAATCACATAAAAAACTTTGAATGTCATAAGACAAATTTTTTTTTAACACGCCTTCAGATATGAATGTACTTTATTTGTGTTATTTTTTGATAATGTTAATATTCTAATGAAACAGAAAAATCATCATTAACCGCAGAAAATGTCGAAATTCGCAAAATTTACATTTTTAATATGAATTTTACTATTTTATGATTAATAATTTCTATGTAGCACAGAACTTCATGCAATGTTAACAAATGTTATGTTTTTTACACAGCCAAACCTTTTTTTTCCAACAGATCTAAAATCATTGAATATATAAATACGAGTATAACCATCCCAAATAATAAAATCACAGCTAGCAGTTGTATTACTTCATAAAAATAATGTTCATGTTGACGACAAATTGATCATTCGTCGAAAAGGTCATTACAAAATAGTCTAGCAGCAAAACGGCGATGACAATATTTTGGCCTAGAAAATATATAGTAAAAAAAGAATATGATGAAGATTGAAATACGTGTCATTTCGGTCATTGATTTAATTTGTTACAATTTTTTATTCTGAGCAAAGCGAGGAAAGTATTGGTTTACAAACATATATACGAAGTAAAATTTTGTGAAATTTTCCATTGGATTGGTTGATTTTCTGTTTAAATATAGAACTTTTACATTTATCCAAAAATATTTCATTATTTCATTTTCAATCTTGGGTTTAACAGATTGAAAATTGTATAGAAGCATACTCAAATACTACTTAACCTAATTTAAAATATTTTGAAGATCGACACAACCGTCTATTTTTTATAAGTTTCTAAATTAAAGGTTTTTGAGAGTAGAATTGAATAATATATTTTTTTATAATTTGATTGTAAGTTTCAACGCAAAAATATTTTGGGTTTTAACATTTTAATGTGAACATTTGATATGTGTTTTATGACATACTTATGAATAATCACTTAAAAGATTTTGTAAAACATTAGTTAATTTTTTTTTTAACATGCCTTTAAATTTTAAGATTTCAAATTAATGTTTGATTATATTATGTTTTAGCTTTTATCCTTTTCGTAGTAATCTGGCCATTATTTTCAGTTTTTACCCAAAATTATGCTTCAGACATAAAAAAAGAACATTGTAAAGCCAATACATTCTTCGCTTCGCTCAGAATCTAAAAAAATATAATGAAGAGAAAGACTGAAAAATATAAGTTGAATTAATGATAAATTAATACTTTTTAAGATTTAAGAAATTCAAAAATTTGAGTAGATGATATGTTTTACAAAAATTACATTTTGTCATTATTAATTTGTTGTATTAAATCGTGAAATATAAAATTTATACTATAAATATTCAATATTAAGAAAAGTCAACGGTAAACAACACATTTTGCTTATCCATTATATTAAATTATTAAACTATTTTAAATAATGACGTCAGAAATATAATTTACCAAATAAATAAAAACAACTCTATACTTTACATTTCATATAGTTAATATATATATATTGCATATATTTTTCATATATTGCAAATTTGCAATAAGTAAACGATTCGGTCTATTATAATATTATGTATTATATTATATTTTGATGTCGTATTGATATAAACTGATATGATTAAATATATTCATTTTCATATTTTTATTTTAACAGCATCACAAAAAAAAGGAAATGTGGAAAGATTTTCCGATAACGTAAGAACATGTAGGTTTTTATAAGACAAATATTTATAATTTAGACTGCACTTCCTCTTACCTAGAATATAAAAAAAAAAAATGTTTGTTCAAAATTGAATTATACTTAGGTATATACCATTATAATATTATTTCTTTATGGAAATAATAGGTTTTTTATGTATATTTAAAATATAATTATCGCTCATCAATAAACATAATATTTTAAGATAAATATCCTATTGTATAGATTTAATATGATATTTCATTTAAATTAATAACAATAACTGAAATGATTTATAGTTCAATATATGTAATATATCATTTAATAATGAATTCAATATTATAGCATAAAGGTGTTCAATTTTATAAATATTTTATATTCAAATGGAATCCATAAAATTATTTTAAAAGCATAACAAACAAAAATACAGTAAATGAATGATTAGTTCTATTCACATTTTATCGTGTTGCTATGAATCGTGTTTTTTTTTATAAATATATAATTAACAATAGTTCTTTAACAAATCTGTCAAATTATAAATAATAATATATTTAAAATCAAATAAGATCTTGTAAGTTTACTTATTGTTATCACACCATTATGCACATTTTTCGTTATTAAAAACAATAATATTATGTTATCCTTATTCGTATGAATCATAATATTACAAAAATATAAAAAAATAAATTAGTTCATTTCTAATATTTTAATACAATTTATATAACTATTTAGTTATTAATAGCGATGCAAAATTAAGTAAGTTAATGCAAGTATAACCATGATTAAGAATTTATACGTATTATATTATAAAATTAAAATAATTAAATAACAAATGCCTTGAATAAATAAATAATTTGTAATTTGAATATGTATATAATACAGCCTATAATGTAAATTAACGATATCTTTTAGAGGAAAAAAATTTAATATCTTTTAAAGAATACAAAAATGCAGTTTCGGGTACGTAATAAATTACGAATATACTTATAAATTGTACATATATTCAAAGTCATTTACCATTCATATTTATATATATTATTGTTATTATATAGATTATAAAAATAAATTTGGCAAGTATTATATACAATTTTAAATTGTACAGTCGTAATCAAATAATCATTTTAGTTGAAATAGAAAAAAAGACTTTTTAGTATAGCTGTATAGGTAATATGTGAAATAATAATCATTTTTTTAATATTTTTAATTAAGGTATAACATACACAGATCTAAAATATAAAAAACGTATGTTTCTCTTCCAGTTCTATTTTTATAAAAACTGACGTTCCTCCAATTCGAAAAATGAGCAAGATAATGTACCAAAGTAGATATAATTCGCTACTGAAAGTACACCTTACTTGTTGTAATGGGAACATTATTTCTACCCGAAAAAATGTTTTCATACATAAAAAAACACTCTTAGTATAAAACCAATCATTCCTCGCTTCGCTCAGAATCTTAAAATATACTTAATAGTATATTAAATATTTAATAATATATATTATATTTTTTGGTAATTTATTATGTAACATTTGAAATTTATTTTAGTATTGGACCGTAAGTATAAATAATTTTATAACTGTTTAATTTATAACGACATGTAAGACAATTATGACAATTCTCAACTATCAAAAGGAAATAAAAGAGTTAAAATGATAAATTTATTGAAAGTCATAGGCACTACCATGTGTGACATGTAGTGACATATGTGACAGTGTGCTAGGGGATACTATAACACTCCTTGATTTAATATCAGTAGATCCAAGCAGATTCAAGCTGATTGGCTCATACTTAAAAATATTCATTATTTTAATAATAATAATAAAAAGTCTGGATTTAACAATTAGTAAAAAGAAAGTTTTTCTAATGCACTATACCTATCTCTAACTTAGGGGTGTTCTAGGTCTAAATAGAATACCTCTGCCAAAAATTAAAATATTTGAATGAAGGTTTTTTTTTATTATTATTATTTAGGCAATTGGTTATAATGAATATAACTATAATTTTTTAAGTTTAAAATGTGCATAATGTATTAAATCTTTTTTTATTTGGTTGAGTTGGCAATAACAATTTTTTTTGTTAATCTCCATTTTGCATAACTAAATGGACTATGGTATAATGTTAATTGATACCTAGTTATTTACTATTATATGTAGGTATTATATATATATTATATATATTTTAAATATTGAATGAATAATATATAATTATATAAATTATATTGAAGATATATTTGATTCATTTGAGACTTATTACTGAATTCCAACTACGGTGTAGGTTTAATTTATAAATGAAATATATTTAAAAAAATATATATATATAATATATAAAAACCAATGACGATCTTTTATGTTAAATTTAATTTGTTCTGGATCACGACAATTATATTAATTTTTTTTTTTTAGTTTTACCTAAAAATGAAGAATCATGTATTGGGTTTGTTACTAGAGTTAATACTTCTAATATTATAAAGCGTAAGTAATTCAAAACCTAATTATTCAATAATAAAATATTGCTATATTATTATATTATAAAGTTATTAAATTGCTTTAGATTAATTTAAACTATTCAAAATTAATAAGTATTTTCATGAAATGATCTTGATGTAACTTGATTACATTTATGGTCGTTTTTCTATTTTATCATTGCAATTATTTTTATTTTATTTTATTAAAGAAACTATTTAATGTACGACAATTGTTGTTTATAATATCCAACCTATATTAGAAAGAAATAGCGAAAATTATTTTTAAACAAACTTAGAAGTGGCATTGCCCCTCTTGATTTATTAAACGATTATTAAAATTATAAAAATTAATTAGGCTTAAAAAATGAAACATATTATTAAAACTATATAATAACAAAAATAATATAAGTATAATAAAATAATATAATTATTATTTTTGTTAGTAATATTATTGATCATAATGGCCATTTTATATTTCGTACTGTAATAATTTACTTCCCCATGAAAATGATCAAATTATGCCTATGATATGAACTAATGTTATTAATAATGGAATATTATTATCTCAAAATATCTACAGTCTACACTATAACGGTTGTTATTTAATTACCATTAATTTTAAATTTACCTCATTAACAAAATTAAACAATTAAAATGGTATGAGAATAATAATTACGCATATGGTTTATTTTGTTATTTTATTTTGAATAGTGGAACCTATCAGTAAGCATATAACTTTTTTCTTTTATAATTAATACCTAAACATTAGCGGGAAAACAATTTTGCATTTTGTATTATTATGCACACTTAAAAGTTTATTAATATTAATGTAGGTAGGAGTACAAAGAACATAAAATTTTCATATTATTGTATTTAAAATATTTATCTATATAAAATATAACAAACAAAATAATATATTAAATAATCATAATTTTTCGATTTCATTCAAACTTCTATTTTTAATGGTGATTAAACATTTTACGAAATTTTATAAACTGGGAAATGTAATAATTATATTAGACACAACAAATTTTCAAGTTAATTGGTTTTAAATTGCATTAGTTAACATAAAATATTAAAAGCGTGTTTGTCAAAGGGTTAGATTCCGTGCATTTTGTAGTTCTTTAAAACCATTTTTCGGTAGTTTTTCTAATAGCAAAGATAAACTTTTGAGAAATTTGAAAAATAACGTACCAACTAGATAATAATATCTACCTCGATTGTATAGGTTCCTACCCGGTTTATAGTATTTGGATTATTGTTTTTACCCGAAACAATATCTAAACCCATTAAAGTCAAACATCAAATTAAAATCTTAAAATTTGAAGGTGTGTATAATAAAATTGTGATTTACGATTCTCAAAATCGTTTACATGGATATTCAAAAGTATGTCTTTGCTTTCAGAAATATGAATAAAAAAATAAAAAACACATCATTGTAAAACCAATAGGTACATTAGTACCTTCGCTCAGGTGCCAAAATAAATACTAAAACATTATAACTTTGTATTTAATAGATTGTCAACGCGGTAAATAAGAACCTTTTTCTTTATCGATTAATAGTAATCGGTTGTTAGTCTTTAAACTAAATTAGATTATATAATATATTAACAATATTAAATTACTATTTTATTAGTAATAACATTAATATATGTGTGTAGGGTGTACCAGATCTATTTGAAAATACTGCAATATAACCGTGATAAAAATATAAAATAAAAATTTTGAATGCGGCCTTGCAAACGTCGTGGAAAGTGTGTCATTTTGGACCAGTTCGCACGTTGTCACACGGCCGTCGCCAACCACGAGTTGGCGGTAGTTAATAGGAAATACAAAGACTTTCCGCGAGATAGGTGTTTGATTTAAACAACATCCGTTCATTGTTCACGGATCGTGTTAATTAAGGTGAAAAAGAACTAGGAGAAACACATAAAAAATTAAATAAAAATTTTTCCTTAAATTTTTCTCTTAAACAGATTCTCTTCAAATTTTACTTATCTTCAAAAATATAAAATTATTTTTTAAATTTTTCTAGATGTTTAAAACTAAAAAAAATATTATTGCTCATTTCATAAATAAGAATTACAATTTTAATTTTAGCGGAGATATTAAATTTAGTATATAAGATCTGGATCACCCTAAATTTATAAATAATGTATTTATTATTTATTATCTACTTTTATAATTTATAAAAATCACATAGTGCATTTATGGTAACAAAAAAAAAAATATAAAAAAATAGTCTAATTATTAAATCATTTTGAAAATTGTATTGAAATATTATTTTTTACATCATTTTATTTATTATTTATTTATACTATTTGTGTATCAATAATTGATATCTATAACTAATTGATTAACATTGCTTTAAAGGTGATTGGTTTCGTACATTGTTGACAAGTAAGTTATTATTATTATTATTTTTTTTATATTCATTATTCAGTACATCAAAATCGGTCATAATATTTTCTGCAAATGACAATTTAACTTATTTTAGTGAATAGTTTAAAATTATACAAATGTTTTAATTTCATTTAAGAACAATTGTTACATCACAATGTATAAATTGGTGTTTGAGAACTAAGGAATATCTAAACGTAATTTTTTTCTTATTCGCCACCGGGCTCCTACAAATAGGTGTTTGGCCCGATGACTCGTACCTAGGTGGATTAATATTATAATGTGGATACTGAATGGAATGGGTGACCACTGATTTAACAAATGATGTTACGACAATTTTACGTTTACGTGCGTTTAAATGCACCTGTATATAAATATATTAACATAACGACAATAAGTACGGGGTGCAGGGGCTGTGGGTTCTGACGAATTTTAATTGTAGTTTATTAGTCAAGTATTAAAAATAAAGTAATGAAAAAAATTGTATTTTATTCAACATAAAGATTATTTTTAATTGTTAATAACAAAAATCATAATTTTTAAAAATTACATTCCTTAAGTGGCCGCCTTCATTTTCTATACAGTCGGCAGTCCGTTTTTCATACTGTCCATAACTTTCTGTAGGATATGCATATCGATGGCTGTAATTTCCCGTCTAATGTTTTCTTTTAGCTCCAATAGTATATGTGGCTTATTAGTGAATATTTTAGATTTCAAATAACCCCACAAAAAGAAATCAGGCGGAGTAAAATCAGGAAAACGTGGTGGCCAGACAATATCACCATTTCGCGAATGGCGCCTTACCGAGCGTTGTGAACTTTGATCGATTGCTTGACGTACTCGTTCAATGTTTTCAATGGTGTTCTTACGCTTTTTTGACTTCCTTTGTAAGTCGTTAAAACAGAAATGGTATTTTGAAATTTATGATACCAGTCTAAGATTGAATTTCGTGAAGGAATATTACCTCCAACAGGAATATTGAATTGTCGTCGAAAATTTCGTTGTACAGTTAAAATGGATAAATGTCAAACTCAATAAATGTCGTAACGACAAACACGCGCTGATTCACAGGCCACGTGTTCATGATTATTGATAAAGTAAAACTAAATATCATGAACTTTATAATCTGGAGACAAAGTATTTTATCTTAACTACTTTAGTACCTAACCGCAGTACTCTATAAATCGTTAGAACCCACAGCCCCACCTTGTATAATATTAACAGTATTTGGGGGGGGGGGCGCCCACGCAGACAAAAAGATTAAAGCTTAATCAATTATACAAGTAACAGGAAAATAATAATAATAATAATAATATACAAAAAATTAGTAACGATCATTCACGTGAGTATTCCGGACACCACCGAAGTAGAACTACTCGGTCCAATTGAATAAAGCTGTCACACCGCAGCAATGGTCGAACACTGTACGTTTAGAGATGGCAACGATACATCCATATATCGAAAATATCGATATATGACGTTGATATATCGAGAAATTTTATATCGATATAACCTTATCGAGTCTTACGATACTTTAATACGATTAATAGTCAAAAAACTAATAGATATTATTATATAGTAATATACTATTTTAAATTATTTGGGATGAATGTCATAAATCATATAATAATATATCGATTACAAGTTATGGCCTGTGGTTATACATTTTATTAAAATAAATTATCACCTATGTATACGCAAGTCTTTAAACCTTTTTTAGGATTAAAATTTGTTTTTCTATATATATATCGATAAATCGGTAAAATAGTGGTCGATATATCGTGGTATCGATATTGAGTATGCAATATATCGAAATTGCGATATATCGATGATTAACGATTTTTTGCCATCCCTATGTACGTTGCGCTAACAACACGGTTAAAATGGCTAACGGCACACACGTGAGTCACGCGCCAAACATACGAAAACACACCGTACGTCAACGCAACGTCGCGTTCGTATATTGACGTAAAAAAAACACGTACCTTACAAGATGGCGGTTGCACACAACGGTAAATGCTCAAACGGGATAATGTAATTCGTCTCGCCACGAAAACGCACTCAAAATGAACGCAACCGTCCAGTGGCGCAGGAACTTTGGGGGGGGGGGGGCCAGAGGGGACATTCGACCCCCCGTTAAATATGTCGGGGAGCAAATTATAATTTTGCCCCTTTGAAAATTTGTCATCATAATTCACATTCTAATATTCTAACATTTTAGAGTTATAGTTAATATTTAAATTTCATTTTTATTATTTTTAATATTTATATAATATAATATGCAATAAAATGAATTTTGAAAAGCTGTATGACAAGTAATATTAAAAATGTAAAACATTAAAATTATTTTAAATTTTATATTCAAAATTAAATTAGGTAAATAAGACTATCAGTTTAATCTACAAAATAGTAGTTAAACCTATTTTACAAAAATTAATAAGTATTTGTATTTCATTTTAATATACCATAATTTTCCTTAAATTTTTGGCCCTCCCCCCCACCACAAGAAAAATGGTTCCTACACTTCTGCAAGGGGGCGATCGACGTTAGGTACGAACAGCGACCGGTTGTTCGCGTAAAAGTCCGCGATAACAGCAGTCATTAATTTTTGTATTGAAGTTCGAACATTTCTTAAATAAATGTAATATTTTCAGATAAACCAATATCTGGAGAATCGTATAGATCATATGTGATGAGAAATATAAACTTTGGTAAAATCATTATATAAGCCTATATTATTATAATACTTTAGTAATAAATTTATTCCGTAGAATAAATTTTAATACCCATGTACCATACGATTATAAATATGTAGTAATCTTCAAAATAGAAAAATGCGAAATAAAAATTTAAAATTATATAAACTATTCATGTTTTTAATTATTATATATCATCAGATATTCAACGTACCTATGAGTATTAGTATAACAAAATAAAAATTGTATAAAACATTTAACAAGGATTTATTGAGTATTTTAAAACAGGCATATATTAAAAAAAAAAAAAAAAAAAACATTAGCAAATAAGTAAAGTGTCTTTGTAAATACAAAAACAAATTCTGTATGCATTTAATCAAAATACAATTGTTATTGAAATGTAATCTAGCTATAATATTTATTTATACATATATATTAATAATTTATATTTATATTATACAAATAAAATAAAATCGTTACATTTTAGGCAATCTACCAGTTGCTTTTGATGATATGAAGACAGTTTATGAATTTGATGCCAATTTTAATATTTCAAGTAAGCAAACAATGTATATTTACTATGGAAGAAATAAAAATTCTATATAAAATCTATAAGAATGACTATACAAATAATATAATATACTATATTTGTTACTGTCCGAATTTTACGTTACTGTAGGCATTGTTGTATGAACGTTATGCTGGATTTTGAATCTAAGTTGAATGAAGGAAGATAATATAAACCTCTATGATTATAAATGATAAATATTTCTATTTACACGGCCATTAACTTATAAAGGCAGTTAACAATTTTAATAAACGAATATAAACATTTTAATACCAAATATACTAAAAATGACTTAAAAATAAATTTGATTAATATTTAGAGGAATTTGATAGTGAAGAACCAAAACAAGTATCATACGCAGTACATTTTTTGTTCAAATTATTAAAGTATGGTAAATATTATTCATTAAAACTTTTATAAAAGTAAAATTTTAGTACTAATATATAGAACAAGAATTGACAACCTTATATTTCCTTGTGTAATCGACAATTATGTTTTGGTATATATGCACACAGTGAAAGTTTATTATATGAATAAAAGAAAGAAAGTTAAAGTCATATGCGATTTACACATAATTATTAATTATATAAAAGTCTATTGACTTTGTGTATTTTGTATCATGTAATATTAACTTAACATAGTATACGTAGTATTGCTAATTGTCATAGATTAATAAATAATTAATAAAATGTTTAAATATATTTATTTTTTTTAATGGTGAAGATGGAATTTTATCTGATGGAGCCAGCACAAGTTAAGATATAAGACCCATTTTATAGTGGAATATTAATCGAAGATTTTTTTTTTTAGATATTATCAATTAAATAATAAATTCTTAATAAATAATAAAACTAATACTAGTGTATATGAAGTAATATTTGGCGATTACCAATTAAATAAAGTCATCTTGTATTTTGTTTTAATATTAATAAAATAATACAAAAATCTTATAATACTATTTTTTTTTAATATCAGATCAAAAAAATATGTGTATGATAATATTTTGAAACAATATTGTTTTACGATATTGAATTGCGTAAAAAGTACTATTTATATTTATAAAAAAAAAATAAGAATGCCAGGTTAGTATAAGAAATGATCTTTGAACATTATTCTCCTTAGTACTCACCATTTGCCAGTTCCGTACTGATCAGGACACGTCTAAGCGCTCATATTCAACCGTGTCTGCGAGTAATTTATCTATATCTTTATGACTACATCTAAGAAGATACACACTCAGCTCTTTTAATAATAACCTTTTTAATATTTGAATTTTCGTTTCATAAAACGACAGACCGACCAACTTACATAAATTGACTTTTTCGTGAAAATATTCTCTTACATTTTCGTTCCGTAATTGCACACGATGCGCCATTTCCTTCCATCGATCTCCAATCATAACTGTGCCAATGAAAGTTTTATGAAATTGATTTTCGAAATCTGCCCAGTTATTAATATCTCGCGACGATAACCAATAACGAGCTGGACCTTCTTAATTTGATCGTACCGACTGTAATTTAAAATTATCGAGCCATCTATGCAAATTTGCAACGCTATTTACTGTTCGTAACCAATCAAGTGCTTGAAAATCTGTCCCTAACCCATTAAAAATTGGTATAAATTTATTTAAGTAGAGAGCGATAGTAACATCATTCGGTAATCTTTCGTTTGTACGTATTTTTAATATTTCCATTAACATACTATTTTGAGCCATTAACGTGTTTAATATAACATTTGGGTCGGTTGAATTTTTATTTTTTATCATACCTTCTACATTCGCTAGATTATTTTTACCGAAGGTTGAAGCATTCGTACTTGAGTCGTCTTCCGATGTTTCATTTTCTTTCTTATTTGCATTCCTTGCTGTTATCTTACCTAATCTCATCCGTATACCGTCTCCAATCTCCATACATATCATTCATTAATAACGTGCATACAAATAAAAATTAAACAAGTTAAAAAAAAAATCCTTTAAGACCTCTTCGTATCCCATTTCTGAAATTGTTAGGTAAATATAAAAATAAATAATAAATACATTCACTTTCTAGATTGTTAGAATAAATATAATAATAAATAATTAAGACATATTGTCTCGCAACGATCGACGACACACTAACTATTATCGAACGATGCGGTACGACCGTATCGCACACACATAATATACATATAAACATAATTAATTACTTTTTTAATATTATAACTCGAATATTCCTAACAATATAAAATAAATGGTAGCGGTGTATGGTTCCCAGTGCCAGATTAAAATAAAAAATAAAAGTAAAATACTATAAAAATTTAAAATTTTAAAATTTAAAAAAATATTATATAATAATAAATATAAAATATAAGTTAGCAGTATATGGCTCCCGGAGCCAGGGAGCTTTGGGGACCCAGTTACTACTTTTAAGTACCATTTAACCAATTTGAAACAATATTTTATGTAATTGTATTACAGATAATATATTTTTCAAGTTAATAAAATGAAAAGCAACCATAATACATTTTGTTAATTAAGAAAAAAAAACACTATAATTGATTATTAATAATCATGAAATTAAAATAATAATGACTTGTAATGCACTGCTATGGAAAAAAATTATATTTAATATGACATGATTGTAATCAATAACTCTTAATGCAACTCTAACAATAATGTTTTAAGAATTTAAACTTCGTAACATAAGTCCAATATATAATATTTTAATTAAATAGTTTGATAATATTAGATTTGTGTTTATTTTTCAATTTATACTTAGGTCTTCATACGTGATACGTAGTACCTGTACCTAAAAATAAAATCATATTGCGCAAAATATTAAATAATATATAAATATAATTTATATAAATCATAACGAAAATAACTACAAATTTCAAAATTACTTCGTATACAATTTTAACACTTTGCTATTATTACGTAATAGTGATCTCATTTAAATATGCATTACTATATAATGTTTTTTTGATACATCATTTAAATTTGATATTCGCAAAAGTTATAATTTTTTATAGGCATTGAATTCAATTTACTGTGATTTATTAAAGTTTTTGTTAATCGATAATCATCTTTTGGTTCAGAAAGCAGAATTTTTACGATTTTATCTATATTGTTTATGATAATTATTAATTTATCTCATTGCATGAGAGAAATAGGTAAGTGGTGTTTCATTATTTAATATTTGTATTATTCTGATAAAGTACTCGTAATATAATAATTTTTTTAAAAATATTCGATGTTAATTAATTAATAATAATTATTATTACACAATTATTAATTACTTATTATACATATGTATATAAGATAAAACAAATTAATATTATTTTTATAAAAAATTATCTAAATACCAATGTGGCTAATAAGTTTATGACACAATAAACATGAACACGTTTATTATAAAAATATAAAAATATTTTACTTAGTAATTTTGTTCATGTTTAAAACATATTTTCGCTATAAAACAGCCGTTTAGTCGTTTTGTCGGTAAAATACAAGCATTCTATACCTACAATTATTGTCTGCGATAACGACGGATTTTGCAGAAATTGTGAATTTGGTCTCAGAAATGTATTCAAAAGGTAAAGTAAATATTTGCAAAAAAAAATTACATAAATACTAATGGATGGGATTAGCGAAATATACGTAGAGAAAACTGCTTGATGTTGAATTCCGAAATGGATTTTGAGTGAAAAATGAACCATGAAATATAACAAAGGGAGACCCGTACGTTAATGAAAAAGAAATAAAATGTAGAAAAAAGTTACTTTCAGAATAATAACTAATAAAATTAGAAATTAATTTTTTTTTCATATCTTCCGGAAGTACTGTAAACGAAATCCTTCCTAATCAACAAAGTCCAATTTATCAAGTGTATGAAATTCTTATAAGTTTTAGTAAGCAAATGTTTTTTATTCAGAGTATTATAGTTAAATATTATGTATTATGTTACATTTTAAGATATTCATTAAATTTGTAGTTTTAATCGATTTAAAAGTTTATATATAACTTTTGATTAAATATTATTATTTAAACGTCATTCACAAGAGGCACGATTATTGATATTTATCTCTGTAGGTGTATTACTGTTATTGTATATTTTTGTATTATCAATACAGTTAGAAATTTGTGCTACTTTATAATTCTAGGATTTTTAAAGTTAATATTTCGTATATATGATGATTTTACGGTTTTATAAAATGAGACAAATACAATTTAAACACAGTTTTACGTTGTTAAACATGTTTTATCAATAATCCTAATTGTCTGATGTTTTATTACTTAGGTACCTTTTTATTTTTTATGTATTTAATTGTTTTTATTTATAAAACTTTTCTAAATTATAATTGATTTCTTCATTGATATTGATTGTTATACATCAACATCATTCAATAATTAAAAATATTTTAATAATAGTTTATATTTGAGTTAGTTAAGTTATTTATAAAGGTATTTTATATATTATATTGTAGAAAAAAAATTCTATTTTTAAATTCTGAGCAAAGAGAGGAATGAATTGGTTTTATAATGATGTTTTTTTTGCAAATGAAAACACTTTTTCGGATAGAAATAAAAGTCCGATTAACACAAAAAAGTTTGCTTTTGGTAACAAATTGAGTTTATTTGATACTTTATTTAGCTCATTTTTTGAATTTCTCAAAATTTATTCCATGTCTTCAGGTTTCTCATTCTTCTGACTGGTGTTGCCTCCCTACAATTATTCTCCATTCCTCCCTGTCTTCTATTTTCCTTTTAATATCAACATATTTTAGGCCCAGTTCTGAGAAGCCTCATTCCATCTCCTGCCGGGACCAATGCGCCCCGATACGCCGTATCCATCGATTTTAGGGTTTTTTGAAGACATTTTTCATAGGTATAGTATTATAGGATTTGGTCTTGGGACTTTAATGTGTTGGTTTCCCGTTGCCTTCCACATCGCAGTATTAGAGTTGTGTTCATGGTTTCCATGCACGCCTACTACTGCTACCTTGCTAAAACTGTACGTGCTTACGAAGCATCCATCTATACCCAGTACTGAAGGCGCTGCCGTCCACCTTCAGGTCCATTTGTGTCGCCTCTTACGACAGACATGGACTATCGCAGGTGTATTCTGGCCCGCAGGGAAAATCGGCAAAGTTATCAAAGTAAATCCATATCCCTAATAATAATTAATGACAAATTAACAATTAGCGTAGTATATAATTATTTCTATATTAGCCCTTTATGATAATATATCATATATGTATATATATAATAAAATATATTATTTTCGTAATATTATATTAATATAGTAATATATTAGTCGTTTTATAACTATATACTTTAACTATAACTATACTTTTATACTATAATATTTTGGAATACAATACAATTAGGGTATATTACTATATTACCATATTCAATAATATGAAAAGTAAACGATGATCAAAAAATTTTGCTTTAATTTCGTTGTATTGATAATATAATTAAGAGAATGTTGTGTAATTTTTTAAAATAATTTTTAACAGATCGAAACATCAATATTTTAAACATAGTTTAAAATTATCCTAGTGTTTTAATTTAATTAAAGAACAATTTTTACATCAAATTAATGTATAAATTAGTTCTTGAGAACTAAGAAATTTCTAAACGTAATTTTTTTAGAATATTTTGTATAGATAACTTTAAAATTAAATAATTTTGTAAATAATTTTTATAATTATTATAATCAAAAAATATATCAATATTTACAAGTAAGGTTATAGAATTAAATTTTAATCCTCAAATAAATCTATTATGTTCAGGTGACCCAATATCTGGAGAATCGTATGGTTCATATGTTATGAGAAACTTAAAAAATAGTAACAACAGTGTATAAACCTATATTATTATAATACTTTAGTCATGAATTCAACCTGTAGAATAAATTTTAGTTTTGACTACTATCCAATTAAAAATGTGTAGTATCGTTAAAATATAAGAACGCGATAATAACAATTTTAAATAATATACGAGTAATACTAATAACCATATATATATATATATATATTACATTAGATACAGAGAGAGCCGTATACTGTCCTATACGGGGACAAATTTCACTCGGTATATCATAATATTTATCTGATATATTACAATTCGAATTATTAGACCTTCTTAATCGTTTTATGACGACACCGTACTAATCTCGAAAAACATATTATTATTGTTACATTCAATATAATATTGTTTGAAATCATTATGTCTCCAGCGCTTGTGTATCAAACTTGTATCACACCGTTTTGATATTAAGACATTATTACAGACATTTTTTTTATTATTTTTAACTTGTTTTAACAAAAATTTTAAAATTTTAAAATTTTAAAAATAAAAATGTTCGACTGTGGTACGTGTGAAAAAAAATTTACCACGAAAAGCAATATGCTTAGACATAAAAAATCGCACGCGGGATCAACATCATTTACGTGCGGATTGTGTTCCGCTGACATCACCACCACACCCGTTTTTACCAAAAGAGATAATCTCGTAAGACACGTTCACGAAAATCATGGTACGTAAACATTTACTTTTATTCCTATTAATATTATAAATACTGTAAGAACCGTGAAAAATCGATTTATTATTATTATAGGAATTACTAAATATACCCCGGAATACCGTCATGCCATGAACGATGTACATAATTTGGGTAGATATTTATTATATTCATTCATTTACAATACAATAATAATATTAATTTCACATTAGGTCTCAGACACGGGCCAAACCAATCGACCTTTGGTCAAACGTATACCTACCTCTCACAACAGCCGGCATCTCGCCTATTATTCCCTCTGTCAGCGCCGCCGCCGCCGCCGCTGCCGCCGCTACTAATGTTCGCGTACCTGCTGCTTCAAACGTGACCCCGCGTAAACGAAAAAATACAACTAAAAATAATAACACGATGAGAGCGAAAGTGGTACGAGTACAATCGGTAAATACGTCGGGTTTTATTGAAATCGATTCCTCGCATAGAGGCGGTGTTGTTTGGTATTATAGAAAAAACGTAGACCGTATTCAAAGTTACAATGCGTTTCTTCATTCAATAAAGTCCGAATTGGTGACAAAATTACGCGAAAGCGTGCGTATTCATCCATGTTTTCGGGTTTTGCGAAGATTACAATCGGATTCTGATTAATTGCAGTCAGCAATTGGTTTTGAATAGAAATATGAGTGATTTAAGTTGTCTACATTTTTCTACTGTCGCTAACGAGAGCATGGAAACGGAATCGATGAAAACAAAATTGAAAAAAGTTCGCGTAGAATTAACAAAAGTCGTGTGGAAAGTCCCCGTGGTCAAGGTGAACGATCGAGAGAGTGTGGATGGATTCACTTAGGAGAAGAATGCGTGTCAAACCATACACATATTCAAATAACTTTTGGTTTGACTTAATCTATCAACTATTAAATAATATTGTAAAGCAGACAGATTGTAACCTAGATTATTTGGATCTTTCTCTTTCTCCTTCTGTCGCAAAACATAGTATTCAAATGAATAATATTTTGGATATAGTTAATATCGATACATATAATCATGATAATGT
>CM023359.1:1606191-1713541 GCA_013282895.1 Eriosoma lanigerum
TATAGTGTGATTTAATATTTAACCACATACTCTAGGTACGGCGTACGTATCGTAATATTTTCATGTGACGAGGGCGGGGTATGTGGTAGAAGGTGGAATCTAATGCGACGCGGGCGGTGTATGTGGTAGAAGGTGGAATCTAATGCGACGAAGACGGGGTATGTGGTAGAAGGTGGATTCTAATGCGACGCTGGCGGGGTATGTGGTAGAAGGTGGATTCTCATGAGACTTATGGTTTGGTATGTGGTAGAAGGTGGATTCTCATGAGACTTATGGTTTGGTAGGGAGGGGGTAATAGGGAGGGTTTAATGCTGATATGGTGGTGAAGGTGGATCTGGGTGGATTTTTGGGGGGGCCCCAGAACCGGCCTTTTGTACCTACTGATATCATCAAACATTCAATATAATATATTATATGTGACTAATAATAATACAAAATAAAAATAAGTGAAGTATCTTTATAAATACAAAAAAAAAAAATTGTATTTATTTATTCAATATATTTTTGTTATTGGAAACAAAAATATAATTGTTTAATTTAAAATTTAAGTTAATAATATTAAAATATAATATATCGTACTCCGGAATTAATCATAACTAATTATACTATATATTTATTAATAATATATATTTATAATACAAATATTATAAAATCGTTATATTTTAGATCTTCTACCGGTTACTTTTGAAGATATAAAGAAAGTTTATGCATTTGAAGAAAATTTTATTGTTTTAAGTAAACGAACAATTTATATTTACAATGGAAGACACAAAAATTCTATACAAAAACTATAAGAATGACAATAAATGTAAATAAATTTTAGATTATGATCGAAGCATGGAATGTATTGGTTTTACAATAATACTAATTATTTATTTTTTTATGTATGAATACACTTTTTGGACTAGAAATAATGGTCCTATTTCCACAATTAGGGTACTTTTCCATAAAAATTGCATCTAGTTAATACTTAAATCAGCTCATTTTTCGAATTTCTCAAAAGTTTTCCCTTGGGAGAAGAAAAATGATCAAAATTACGGTTACCGTTATTTTAAGTTTATTTATTTTATGATAACTACTTGAATATAAAATAAATACTTAAGTAGTGACCCTAAAAACTTGCAATTTTTCTTTGAGTATTACATAGATAGTATACATGATTGGTAAAATTGTTAAACGGATTAGTTGATTTTCTGACTAAGTATAGAGCTATGAAATTTTTTCCAAAAATGTTTAATATTACTTTCAATTATAGGTATAATGGTACGAATATTTTATAGAAACGTAACCTTATACTACTTAATATTTTACGAAATATTT
Source organism: Eriosoma lanigerum (assembly GCA_013282895.1). Lineage (NCBI taxonomy): Eukaryota > Metazoa > Arthropoda > Insecta > Hemiptera > Aphididae > Eriosoma > Eriosoma lanigerum. Next base: position 1,607,512 of record CM023359.1, read on the forward strand.
CGAAAATCGTAAGTTACAATTAGTTTTATAAGCTTCTAAAAATTTAATATTTTCAGTAGAATTGAATATTATGATATTTCTTTTATTTAAAAAGACACTAAAGATACTTTTTCAAAGCTACTAATTTAAATTTCTCAAAAATTTACAAAAAAACTCAAAACAAAAAACAAAAAAATTATAAAAAACTCACTTTAATCAAAACTACCAAAAAAATGACGGAAAACTGCAAAATTTACGGAAATCGTAATTTTGACAATATTAATATTAGATTTTTCATGATAATTAATGGAATTTTGAACGTAAGTATTTGAAATTATTTTGAGAATTCTCATGGGTAGTTTACACATCACATTTTGATCTATTAGAATGGCTTATTAGTATAATATATTGCATTTTATTGAATTTCGCTCATAATCGTATTTTCTAATGCAATATCATTGAATTAAAATCTTAATTATAATAAACCACTAATTTCCGTGGATCGAAGGGACAAAGTTGAAACGAGCAAAATTGACCTGCCCGCATTTTTTTATAAAATGAATTTATTTCGAAATAAAACTATAATAATAAAATAATACTGGATCCAGTACCTACATAATTATATTGTATATTATTTTATATATAACTATATTAACAAAAGCAGGAAGAGCGATTTTGAACGTTTCTCCTTCGTCCCTTCGGACCTTGGAGAAGTTAGTGCTTTATTATAATAAATTAATATTTGAATGAAATAATATTGCATTAGAATTAGAAAATACCATTCTGAGCGAAACTCAATATAATACAATATATTATACTGAATAGCTGTGGTAAAAGTTTACCACTTGTATAAATTATAATTTATCAGAATTTGTTCAAATTTTCATTAGTTATCATGAAAAATATAATATCAATTTTATCAAAATTACGATTTCCCTGAATTTTGCTGTTTTTTCGTCTTAGTTTAATAATTTTTCTTTTCTCAATTAAATAATTTTGAGAAATTCAAAAAATTAACTCAACTACTAAATAGACTATAGACGCAATTCGCTACCGACAGTATACCTTAAATATGTTAATCGGATAGTTATTTATATCGAAAAAACAAATTCGCTACACATTCTCCTAATTTTGCTTATGAATTACCCTATCTCTTTTTCTATTAAAGAATATCTTACATATTATATTGTTTTTACACTTATTTTCTTACTGTATAGTATGTTTTACTGTGTTAGTCTGATTCAATAATAAATAACCAATTTTCACTTTTTATTTTTCCTGTTAAATCTGATTTCTGAAAATGTTAACTTCTGTATAGGTTTAGGTTGTGATCCCTTAACACCCCCTTGTGTAGGCCACAACTGGTTTATTCATTAATTAAAAAATTATTGTATTTGTTTATTCGTTATATTTTTTTTTTTTTTTTTTAGTTTATTAAATATAAACTTTTATAATTATAATGATAATTACTTGTATATACATAATGGACATTAATTTATAAGGGCAATTAACAATTTCTTTATTAAATTGAAAATAAACAATTTAATATCAAATATACATAAAATGATTTAAAAATAAATTTGATTAATATTTAGAGGACTTTGGTAGTGAAGAACCAAAACAAGTGTCATACGCAGTAAAATTTTTTTTAAAATTATTCAAGTATGGTCAGTGGCGGACTGGGTTCATTTTTTTTGGTCGGCTGGAATTTAAAAGGACCCCTAACCAATGAGACTAATAGCAATGGCTATGGGCCTTTTTACAGTTTTACATTTTTAAAGATACCTAATTATTTTGAAGTTCTACTATACCCCACCTCTCCCAAAAAAATGTACATGTAACTATTTTTGTAAGTACCTTATTTAGGTTTCGTTTAAACTTTTAATTCTTATGCATTATAAAAACAAATAATAAAATATCTATAATGTTACCTATTCAACATTGCTGTAACAACATTGCTTGTCTTTATCTGTAACTATTTAACTAATGTAGTCCGGTGGAGGTCGTCTTCTGCTGTTATTACCCTTAATGGTACTTTCTATTATCCTGCTGTTATATCGCGTCCAATTAACTTAACTTAAAAACTAATTTGAGTTTGAATTCCTTCGTTAGGGCTCCATACAAGGAATTAAGATTTTGCTTTGTTTATTTTCATATTGTATTCAATTTTTTATTGTTAAGTTCATTATTTCTAAGATATTCTGTACATTATCGTCATTGTCTGTTATTACCGCTATATCATCAGCAAATCTTAGCATATCTATTTCTTTTCCATTTATTCTTATCCCAAATTCAATTTCTTCTCTTATTTTATTTATTGCTTCTTGTACATATAGGTTGAAAAAGGAATGTGTACCACTGCCTCATTCTCATCCTAATTTTCGCTTCTTCCTTGCTATATCCTTACTACATCGTACAAGCTTTTGGTTATCCTTCTATCCTGATATGTAACCCCAACTCTTTTCAAAATTCTAAATATCGTTTTCTATTTCACATTATAAAAGGCTTTTTTTAGATCAACGACATTTATAAAAGTTGTTTTTCTTTTGTTATTCTGCTTTTCAATAATTTGTCTTAGTGCTAAAATAGCTTCTATTATGCATTTTCCTCCTTTAAAACCAAATTGATCCTCAGTTAGCAGTCTATCTAGTCTCTATTACTTGTATCATTATTTTTAACATAAATCGGATAATGATTTTTGACGTATGCGATATTAAACTTAGCGTTCTATTGCTCACATATTTTTGCCGTTGTTTTCTTTGTAATCGGTACAATTTTGCACTTTGTAAAATCTATTCTTTTTAATTAATAAAGTAAAAATCATAATACAATTTATAGGGTATAAAAAAAACTATAATTAATATGCATTGCCTATAATTAAAAAAAATAATTACTTAATATTTTTGGAATGCACTATTGAAATTTAAATTATATTTTATGTAATATTTTTGTTATGAATAACTATTAGCGCAATTTTAATAATAATATTTTATTAATTTAAACTACTACGTAACAAAAGACTCATATACTATTTTAATTAAATTGTATGATAATATTAGATTTTTTTGTTTACTTTTCTGTTCATACTTAAGTCTTAATACTTAATACCTAATAACAAAATCATATTGTGTAAAGTATTACTCATTGGAACGAAAATAAAAAAAAATTCATATCGACTGCTTATACAATTTTAACACGTCGCTATTATCACGTAATAATTACTTCATTTTAAATATACAAAGTAAATAAACATTACTATATATTGTTTTTATGATGCATCTTTTACGTTCAGTATTCGCCAGTTATTATTTTGTTTATACGCATTGAATTAAATTTATTGTAATAAATTGAAGATTTTTTCAATCGAAAATCATGATTATTGTTGGTGTAGAAGGCAGAATTTTTATGATTTTATCTATATTGTTAATGATAGATATTAATGTATCTCATTGCACATTAAGAAAAATAAGTAAGTTATGTTTACACTAATTAATAGTTGTATTATTTTGGTAAAGTAATATAACATAATTTTTAAATTATTCGATAAATAATTTTTAACTGACCTAAGAAAATAATTTATAGCATAAAACATATTTACATTGTTTTTTTTTTATCAAATTGTCTATGATACATAAAAAATACAAATGCTGCTAATAAGTTTATGATACAATAAAAATTTACCTAAGTATAACGAAAATATATAATTATTTTACTTATGTATTTTGTTTACGTTTAAAACATATTTTTACAAAAAAATGGCAATTCAAATTGTTTTGTCGGTAAAATACGTGCGTCTTATATTCACGACGGTGGCGACTGAGAAAACAGCTTAACGCAAAATTTCGAAATAGAATCGGTGCGAGAAATTCACCGTGAAATATAGTGATAGCAGACCTGGGTCATAAAAGTATAAAATAGAAAAAAGTCACATTCAGAAAAATAACTAAAAGATAGTATTTTTTTTTTTTTCAGTACTACCGGAAATACCTTATCGTTTTTTTGGGAACGATCCAATGAATCTAAAAAGTGACGATTATGTGTTGTATGATAATCTAATAAGTTTGAGTAAACGAATTATTTTTTTTTGGAATAATATATTTAAATTTTACGATTTTTATTAATTTTGTAGTTTCAATCGATTTAATAGTTTATAGATAATTTTTGATTAAACTATATTATTTAAAGTGTCACGTATATTGCTACGAATTTCTGTAGTTGTACTCGTATTACTTATATTGTATATTTTGGTATTATCAATACATCTAGGAACTTAGCCTTAGAATTTGATCATTCTTAGGTATTCTTTGATAATTATGTAAAAATAAATGCTTATTTAAATACCTATTATTAAAAACAATCAAGTTGCTAATTAAGAAATAAAGATTCATGACAATTTGTTTACCTGGTAATCCTGACATTACCTCTTTTAATAAATTAGTTTGATGTAAATATTTAATAATAGATTGGGTCATTTTTTTTACTATATAATATGATCTATTGTGGTAAAATTAATACAAATAAATACCTTTGTTTTGTTTTTTAAAAAAATGTATAACATATTTATATGTTTTATAAGTGTTTTCATTGTAAGGTTGTATGGTTAAATAGTTTTAAATCAAAATAATTAATAATAATAATTTTCTTAATTAATTTTTTAGACAATAAATCAGCGTCACGTTTCTGACTTATTATGTCGGTTTTTATTTTCTCAAAATTTAATTTCTTGTTTATTAAAAGTAAATAATATTAAATTATCTCTTAAATTTAAAATTGTTTGTATTTTATTAATAAAGTCTAAGTCTTATAAGATTGACACATATAGATTATCTACTATAATAGTTTCGTGATAATATACTACCCACACAGCAAGTTAATATTTATTAAATGTTTATTGTACATTGGAAATTAAATGTCAAATATTTATTAAAAGTTGAAAATTAATTGTCTGGTAATTGATTTATATTGCCCAAATGTTGCAGGTACATTAGTTGAACCAAAAATTAATGTTATATATTTATATGAATTAAAATATTTAATAAATATTGCATTCATATATTTATTAAACATTGTACTTTTAATTATATAATGTTTTTTCTTAATTTTTAAAATTTTATTACATGTTTATTTAATGTTGCACGTAAATTATTTGAACAAAAAATAAATATTCATTTTAATTTAAATATTTAATAAACATTGCATATTTAATGTTTAATAATATTGGTTTATATTATATTTTTCATTTAGGTTCATATTTATATACTTTTATAGGTACATACTGCACTAAAATAAGAAAATAATGGCATATGAAATAAAACAGTTTATTAATAATAAATAAATAAAAATGATGTATTATTACAAAATTAACTATATGTACATTTTTTTTTTGTATAATTAGAATTATTAATTTAAATATATTTGTATACCTATTTTAATTACTTCATCATGATTGAGGTATTTGTTATTGCATATTGTATGAATATGATATATTTTATTTTTGTATTCTATACCATAATACCTATTTTAAAAATAATTGTTATTGCCTAAATTGTAGATTTAGTAGATATGGTTTTACTTGTTATTTGAGGTTGCATGTGCCACTCTTTGCAACAACTTTACAACTTTTTACTTTGCCGATTACCATATTTTATTCAGATATCTCTATTAAATTCTAATAATATGATAGATGATAGTACTATAGTAGGAGATGACATATAGTGTGTGATATATGTTCAGATGTTCTAAGGATTCTACCTATTATATTTTATTGTTTTAAAATTATATGCGTTATCTTCTAAACATTTTTTCTATTTACAATGGGTCAAAAAATAATGAAATTTCAGGGGGGAACCACCCCAAATTAAGGGGCACCAAATATGGTTGCCCTAGGGAGTAAATTAAAGTAGCACGCCACTAACAATAGTATATTTAAATACTATTTACAATTTACATACATACATTTTATACTTAAAATTTTATTATAATTAAAAAATCCAAAATAAAATTATTCAATATTACAAGAATCTAAATGACTAATGAGGATGTGTTTTGTTTAAGTTTCTTTTCAAATTAAATGGAGCTTGAGAAAGCACGTATTTAATAGTTTCTTCAATTTCATTTTGTGGTATTTTTGCAAATTGTGCATGTTTTTTTATGGCATCTGAAAAAATATATTATATAGTAGTGTAAATATGAATAACAATATTTTATACACTTTTATTAGCACAATGTTAATTATACAATCCCTAATAATAATTGCATGAAGAATGCCCAATATAAAACACTGTTAACTATAAAACGTAATAATTTAATATTTATTTCATATATTATTACTTACCAAATAAAACAGAGCATATGAATAATGATGAGAATGGCTTTTTACCTTTTTTCCCACTATAAGAATAATTGGATAAAAGACTGTCAGTAAATAGTTTAGACATTAATCTTTTAACCGTGGATTTAACATGTTTACCACCAATATATGAGAGTTCATTAACCTGAAAATTTAAAATAGTTAATATAATATAATAACACTAATACAGTACTAATATTATATAAATATTCCAAAATTACCAAGTGAGATTTAAACCGATCATCACCAGCAATTTTATCTTCTATTGTACTTAAATCAAGATCATTATCCAAAGGTAAAGGACAATCATGAAAATCATCACGAGATAAGCTGGTCTTTTCAATAGAATGGTTACTATTTTGTAAATAAGATAATATAGATTCAAAATGATTGAGCAGGTCCTTTGAATTTCACGCAATTCCATTTTTAAAAATGCCATATTCCGCATCATACTATTTTGAAATACATTATCTATTAAATAAACAAGTTAATTTTATTAATATAATAGCATATTATATTTTTAATAAATAATATATATATATATATATATATTGTGCAAATACTGTTAATGTTTAAGTCAATATATTTTTCTAATTACCAGTCTTTGGAATATTTATATCACTATTATTAAGGGAGTTAAATGGTGGGGCAAGAGGTTGAGGTTCATCAATCATTTTGTTTTCTGTTGTTGACATACTTGTATTAAATACATCTGAAATGTATAAATATAAATCATCTCGTATAAAAAATATTCATTTATATTTTCAAAATTATACAAATGAATGCCCTTTATATTAGGTTTATATTATTAAACATATAAATATTATGCATTTGATAGAATGTATCATCGATACAAAAATTAACTATTAAAACTGGGAATATAGCAATATAAAGTATTTATAAATATTTTTACCTTTTTTTTGAAAATCATTATCATTTTTAGTAAATGAAATTTTTCGAACATATGAACTTTTTTCTATAAAAAAAAAAAAAAAAATACAATAAATAAAATAAAATAATACCTAAATGAGTTTTTGATATATTCATATTCATATTAATTGATGGTGATACTTCTTTTTCAATGCGTTTTTTCACTATTAAATCATTATTATATGTTTAATTATTATTATACACTTCAAAAATTACCATTTATGTAAATATTACTTTTCAATTTTTGTGGAGATGCAGACCAACCCGGTTGAAGTTTTCGAGTAGGTTTTTTGTTATTTTTTAAAATTTTTAATGAAAGAAAAGGTTTTTTAGGAACTACTTCATTATTATCAGATTCAGACCCTAATAGACAAATAAATTTATAACAAAATAGTTTAATTTCAAAATTACTATATAAAATCATTATTATTATTATTTCACGTTTAATTAGTGATAAGGCGATACCACGAATAGTGGGCTAATACAAAGTCCACTAACCACTTGCAAAACATATTTAAAAGTATAAAATGAAACAGACCGAGTGAAAATGTCCGTATACAGAACATAAAATATATTATATTATATATCTTTTCGTTTTCCATTTTATTATAATCAAAACAATAATTAATAAGCAAATAAACACAGGTTTCTCATTTTCTGAAAATAGCTGGATAAATGGCGCGTAAACATCGTTATTATAAAATAAAATTTGATACTACATCCTTAAAATATAATATTATTAATGTTACCTATGACTCGTCTTGTTATTCTACATACACGTTTATCGTTTATTTATGCTCTTTAGAATATTTTGATTGTCATCGGATTGTACGCTATTCTCTGTTGACGCACAAGATGAACAATACTTTTAAAGTATATTGCACACTTATAGGTTTCTATCCCCCAACCCACAATATTTATAATTTTATATTTATAGATAATAAAGCTTTGTAATAGGTATTACATATTATATTATATATATTATCATAATATCATATACTATAGTACGCAATGCATATAACCACATAGTCACGTAATAATATAATATATACAATAAAAATGGATTAATGATAAATAAGAATTTTAACAATAACAATAAAGTTATTATAATAATTAATTTATATTTTTAAGTTTATAACTGAACTTTAGCCAATACTATTATGTACATGTACATTAGTACATTACTCCGTTTAAGTATGCTACTCTTCGATATAATAATATACATTTTTCGTAAATTTGTTTCAAATATTAAATTATAATAATAAATATTAGTCAATGGCCTAGTTGGCGCTTCAAATTATAAATAAAAAAATATAATAAAAATAATATAATAAATAAATGACATTTGAATTAAATATAATAATTATTATATTATAAGTTTAAATATTTATATTACATATATGTTTAAAAACCAAAATTTTATTTACATTTAAAAATGTATTTTTATTAATATTGGATAAATGTTTATAAAGTATATATATTTCCCAACGTCTATAAAACATTTTATTATTATTAATTCACAACATTTTATTTACATTTAGTTTCAATGTATTATAAACATATAATTATAAATATTTATTTTTCATTTTCACTCAAATATATATTAAATAATAAATTGATATTATATTTTAAGTATTTAATTCTTAATATTTAAATAAAATTAATAAATATTTTAAAATAATTTTATTTATTTAATATTTTATAAATGTTGCATGATGGTTCTAATTAAAATATTTAATTTTAAACCAAACAAAAATATTTATTACACATTAATCATTGACAAATGCTGTGTGGGTACTAAAAGACATCGTTTTTCAACTATCGTAGAACCTAAAATGTTAATTTTTGAATTATTCGCAGTTTCTAAATATTCAGAGTATCCCAGATTTATTTACTATTTGGAATTTTTCCGCGAAAAATTAAAATTTTTGAATTCAGTTTTTTTCAAATAATTATTTAGGCAACGAACCATAATATTATCTTTATTACTTGTTTAAAATAATATTTTTATTAAAAAATAAAAAATAAAATCCTTATTGTTATGTAAAATTTAAAGAAAGCCATTTTAAAGAGTATATTTATATGATAATTTTGATGTGTCGATCTCTTAAATAAATTAAAATTTTGCTTTTTTTAAATTAATTTTGTTACGTATTATAGACTCCCAGCTTGAGGAGTAAAATATTTTAAAATATTTACTTATTATCCAATAAAATGGTAAAAAGTTATATACTTATATTCTGTATACAATATCTAATTTTTATGTATTGATTTAACTATAAAATAAAAAATAAAGTAATCAATAATATTTTAAAATAATAAATAATTTAATCCTTTTTTATAAATAAACATAATATTTTTTTCAGAAAACTTTACAACTCACACATTTGATGTTAATAAAATGCTTTATGAATACATTCCATATATAGAGAATAATTTTACTGGTAATTAATAATATAAAATTAAATCATGCGATCTAAAATTTTGGTGATAAGAATTATGTGTTTTGACTGTTTTGAGCGGATCACGTAATTACGGTTCTTCTCTTCAAAATTATTTTATTTTTTTTTCTATTAATTACTAATAAGTTTATGTAAAATTGTATGTAACATATTTGATATGATATACGATATAGAAAAAAATTTATCAATTTAATATTTTTAAATATATAAATATAAAACAGGTAGGTAGGTAGTGTAGAAATGGTTTTGACGTGCACAATATGCGAGAGAACACCAATACAATATGTCAATATGTAAAATGTAAATGAAATACGAATTCGTGGAAATAGTTTGTTGTAACCTTATTCTTCCATAAGGCCAGTTAGTCGTCAATGAACAATTTAATTTCTATTGCTTTATACTTTTTTATTACTACTACCATTGATTATAGAAATTATTTATAATCAATGCTATAGTAATTTGCACAATTTTCAAAATTATTTTATTAACGGTCATTGAAATTGTCAGAATTAGTATGTACATTACAAATATTACGTTTATTTCACATCAAATTCGATTTTTTTCATCAGATATTAAGTAGTAAATATAGACTTACAAGTATAAAATTCTTATTATTGTAAAAAAAAGACTGAAAAATATAGGTTGAATGTGATGAGAAATTGATATTTTTCTGAATGAAGAAATTACAAATATTGACTGCAAATTTTGCATTTTTTAATGATTCATTAAAAAGAAGATATATTTTACCAACATTTTTTTTAACTTACTTGTACACAACTATATAATATGTTGGCTTAAATCTTACAATGATAAACTAAATTTCAGTATTATTTACATTTTTGTTTTCTGATATTTTTTTCAGATCTTGTAACTTACAGTAAATACATAATATGTTTTATAATTATTATCTGTTAAATAAACTATATTTATCATGTAAATTTGTTTTATTTTCTGGTCGTAAGAAAATTGTTACATATTATTATAGTATAAATATTATACTAGTGTCTGAAATGCATTTACTAATAGTTTAGTAATATAACCGTAAAAAATGAAGAGAAACAATAGAATAATGAATTTATTATTATTAAACGACTAGTAAAAAGAATTTAAATAATAATTTTTATTTTTGAAGTTATTTGAAAATTGAAAATTCCAGTTTATAAAGAATACTTTTATGGACAGTTTTATGGATCAATTTTTTAGATTCATTATGTAATGCATTTATATCGTTGAATATGAAATTAATATTATAAATACTTATTTAATGTTACGAAAAGTAAACAATGAATAACAAATTTTGGTATAATTTCGCCATGATGATATAATCAAGCGAATGAGTAATTTTTAAATTATTTTTACAGATGTATACAAAAATAATAAAAATTTGTTAAAGGCAGCTAAAATCATGAGAAATAGTAAGTATTGTTTGATAAATAATTATAATTGTCTAATACAGCACTTCCAATAAATTAGAATAATAAACTGTATGTTACAAATTCTTGAATTGTACCTATACATAATCCTCATAATATTTTTTTGTTAAAATTTGGTAATCAAATATAACATTTAGTTTTAACGACAGATATATATATATATATATAAATATATATAATATAGATGGCTAATTTTTTTCTAAACAATGATGCCTGATACTTTTTGAGGCCTTGGTCATGTATAGGTACTAATTGTAATCAAATTTATAGTATGATATGCCTAAATAATTTTATATCAAAATATTAATTTGTGTTATGATATTTGAATAAGTCATAAACAGTTTTTCTCACCATCACAGGAATACTAATTAATGTATATATTTAGTAAATTGAAGATAATATATTATATTTTATAGATGAGTATAATATTATATTTTTATAGTACCATTTCATGATACATCTATACTTTATTTGTATGACTCTATTAGAACATTATGAATATTGATAGTGGCGCAATAAGAGTTAAAATCTTGGGAGATTGAAATACTTAGGTATAATATACAAGTGTTTTAATTTCAGATAGTTTTGTTACAAAGTCAGCTAACTATATTATATACAGGGTGGTATATTTAACATAGAACACTCATTATCTCGAAAGTATTAATATTTTCTAACTTTTTTTTTGATAAGTATAAAATTCACCTTACGCTATAATATTGTATTAAATTTCTATTTTTAACCATTTTGTTCTTGTAGTGAACCCACATGTAACACATTCTACGTTAAATGACGAAGTCAGTGCCACTGTCAGATCCCGTAATTTACTTCGAGGTTTTATAGACTTTTAGTTTACCTTTTTAAATACTTTTATTTAATATGTATAAAAGACATACATCAACATTTATTATAAGAATTTGTAGGTAGATACTTATTGTATCTGATACTTATTTCAAGTATATGATACTTATTGTATCTACCTGAGATTTAAAATTACGGACGTACGTAGACGTCCTAAAAAAACTAAAACTGAATCCAAAATTAAATCTAAGTTAAATTCAAATTGTGTCATTATACATACAGTATTTATACTGGTAGATCAAAAGTGGGTTAAAAAATGTTTAAATAGTTAATTACAATGTTGTTTTCGTACATTGACTCAAATCCCGGTCTTGACCTTTGATTGTTCGTTTAGTGTTGTAAATAGCATATTTTATTCCCAAAATTATTAATGCAACTAATTATACAACCGATTAATATTCAAAAAAAGTATTGCTACCAAGTCAATGTACCTAGCTCGGTTTACTACATTCTACCTTAACTAAGTATCTACTTTTGATTTATAAACGGCTACACCTATTTTTAATATCAATATAATAATATGATAATTTTTAAAATAATTTTAGCGTTTGCATATTAAATTTTTGTTTATTAATTCCCGTGATATTAACATGGAAAATTATGACTATTGGATGTGCTTTTTGCGTACCTTTACACTTTCCATACATAATGTCACATATGTTATTATTGTGAATATTTAAATAATAGCTAATGTATTACAGATTACACTAACAATTTCCAGTTATGCTAAATCGACAAATATAAAAAACCCCACATTAACAATTTGGTTTTAATTAAATTTTGGTTGTATCCACAGACCACGGCATTAAACACGGTCATAGATAGAATGATTTCAGTACGACGTAAACATTCTAAAAATCACCTACGGGTTATTGTAGTTCTTATTAAAAAGTAAAGTGCCTGCAGCGCTCCTTGTAGATGTTAGCTAGAAATAATTCCAAACAATATAGAAATAGCATTGATTAAATATCCATGTATGTTATCAATGGAAATAGCAAATAGGTACAACAATTACAATTACATGTTAATAAGAAATGCAATGCTTTATAATCTAGATGGCGTTTTAACGTGACATTTTCTCGTATTTAAGAAGAACTACTGTAAGCCGCATTTGTGTAAGTCGATCTGCAACCATTCTATCTACAACCATAATAAAACAATATACAATTGTTTCATTTTAGATTCTGAGCGGAACGTGGAATATATTGTTTCTACAAAGATGTCTTTTTTTTTCCGATTATCACAGTGGGTATCCTTTCGGTACCAAATCATGTCCTCTTGGTACTATATTTAATATTTATCTCATTTTTTGAATTTCCCAAATGTTTTTCCTTGAGAAGCGGAAAATTAGTAAAATTACGGTTTCCGTTATTTTAAATTTTTTTATTTTTTCATTATTAATTGAGTTTTGATAGTAGGAATTTTAATTTTTTTTTGAGTACTAATATAGGTAATATTTACGTTTAGTAAAATTTTGAAACGGATTGGTTTTTTTTTTTTTGGCTAAATATAGAACTTTGAATTTTTTCCAATAATGTTATATATGGCCTGCAGTTTCTGGTTTTAAGGTATGAAATTTTTATAGAAGCCTACTCATATACTATTTAAAAAATATTTTAAAAGTCGTGACTGACAATTTTTATCATAAAATGATAACTCCTTAAATATTGATCATAGGGATTTGAAATTTATTTTGCATATTTACATATGTAATTTACATTCGTGGTAAATTTTGGAATGGATTATCAGTATAATATATTGCAATATATTGAGATTCGCTCAGAATTGTATTTTCTAATGCAATATCATTGCATTAAAATCTTAATCATTTCTCTCTCTCCACTTATTTCTCCGAGGACCGAAAGGACGAAGAAGGAACGTCCACAATCGGCCTTTTTCGTTAAGAATTTGACGAGATTCCTAATGTCAGTAATAATATGTTATTAATTAATATTCTTCAACATTTTTTTTTTAATATTATTTATATTTATCTTAGTGTTCTTCACATCAAAATTTGTCATTTAATTATTTCAGACAATAGTACATTAAATATTGGTATTTATTTTCTATTAAATATCTACTTAATAAAATAAAATAAAATATTACTACTACTGTTTTTTTTTTTTTTTTTTATTATTAGTAGTATAACAATTTATCATCTAGGGTATAAATTTTACATTTTGTTAGTTATAAAATAAAATTTTTACTTACAGGATATAAAATAATCACTGGAAAATAGATATCCATATGAATTTAATCTAATATTTAAATATATTTAAATGAAAAGTAATTAAAATCATTTTATGTAGCCAGTGTAATAAATATATATTTTCAAAATTTAACATAACAAAAATATTACTGTCCAAAGAAGGTATTTACAAAAGATAAATTGTTTTCTCTAAATTCAGTACATTTATAATTTTTAATTTATTAGTAATGCACATACAGTAATGCTCAACAACAATAATTATTTTAAATGAATATTCTGATGATAAAATTAAAACAATTTTTAAACGAAGCAAACGCTGAATAAAAGTGAGGAACTAAATAATTATGTTCTATAGAATTTTTCTTAAGTAATAGGTGGTTGAATACAACACATTCACTCAATATGGATTGTTATTTTATGTACAAAGTATCTGGTTATATAATAAAATATATTTAATATATTTCTATTTAAAATCTATTATGTCTACATTGATTTCATTAGTAATATATTTTTATTTAAACTCAACTAATACACCAAAAATATCATCACCAAAGCTATTACAATTCTCATTTTACTTATATTTAACAGTATCTTTTAGTAATATTTATTTGAGAGCCACCTTAAACTAGAATATATTGGTTATTATTAGTTCCAAATCTTTGTCTAAATCTAGCAATTACAATTACAATTACACACACATATATATATATATATTATAAAAATAGATATTTATTTATATATAATTTTTTTTTATTAAAAAATATGATTTGTACAACATTTAATATAGGTTAATATTAATAATATATATTATAAAAACTCATAATATATAAACTAGCTTAAGTACTTGTTAGTAATTTTAAACTTTTATGTAATACAACTTGAGTTAATTTTTTTTTACTTCTACGTAATATGCCTACTGTAATAGGTTATAATTACTATCTTCTGTATAATCCTATGAGCTATTATGAAAATTGATAGTTAATAATGTTAAATTTTGTAATTATAATATTATAGATTTATAGTATCTTAACTCTTAAGAATGAAACAAATGAGTATCTGTCTATTTTTCTTTTTAAATTTTAATTAATAATAGTGATTTTGATTATATGATTATTTCATACAGATTTTAAGACTAACAAGTACCTACCTAAAACAATTATACACATAATTCTTCAATTTAATGATGATCAAATTTCTATTTATTCCAATATAAATTCAGATAAGAACTTCATATCAAAATGAAAAATGTACACATATACACATATTAACTGTTCTAGTTCAGTAGTAGCAAACCCAAGCAAATTTTATTGACTTTTTAGTATTTAAAGAAATAGTAATCTCAAAGTAAAAGTAATTTAATTTTAATATTGCTGTTTTGATAAAAAAAAAAATTGGTTTAATAGTGTTTGCATTTTTAATTTAATGGTCGATATTAGGCCATCAAAAATAAACGGTTGCCTCCACTTTGGCCTAGTTAATATATTTTATATAATATTATATGAATTCTTGTATTTGAAAGAAACCTTATGATAAACATTTCTTTAAATATAATAATTCAGATTTTTGTTGACTTAAATTGATTAGTGTTGTCTTGAACACTTTAAAATTTCTATGTATTATTATTAGGAGACAAATAATTTGATTACTTTTAATAATACTTATTTTTACTTATTTTTAATTATATTTATTTAATAATTGATAGGAATATTTTCCATTAGTAAAGGAATCAGTAAGATAATTTTCCATTTGTACATTTTCAAATTTATTTATAAACATTAAACTTCTTGGAATAGTATGAACACATAATAGATAGTATTTGTCCGTATTAATATCATATCAATCTTCATAATTAATTATTCTAAAACAAATTCAAAATTTAATTATATAAATTAGATTATAACACATGCCATAGATTATTAATTATTAATACATATACAATTATATCATTAATTTGTTAGGTACTTAGTATCAATATAATTTAAAGAGCAAAATAAAATTTTCATTTCAACTTGAACAAGTTCATACTGTATACTTTTTTGGTTCAAATAGTTGATCAACATAAATCTGTTTCAGTTCACAAATAACTTTTGACTTGTTATATAAATTATAAGGAAGGTCGTCCTGAACTTTTAGATAAATTATCAAAAGACAAAAAACATTGAATCCTATTAAGATTTAATTGCATAAACTGAAATTAAATTTAAAAAAGTGGGAAGGCCGATTGTGGACGTTCCTCCTTCGTCCCTTCGGTCCTCGGAGAAATTAGTGATTTATTATAATTATTAAGATTTGAATGCAATGATATTGCATTAGAAAATACGATTCTGAGCGAATCTTAATATATTGAAACATATTATACTGATAATACATTCTAAAATTTACCACGAATGTAAATATGCAAAATAAATTTCAAATCCCTATGATCAATATTAAAAAAGTTATCATCCCAGGATAAAAATTGTAAGTCACGATTTTCGAAATATTTTGTAAATAGATTAAATAGTATAAAGTAGGTTTCTATAAAAATTCATAAATCAAAAATTGCAGGTAATATTAAATATTTTTGGAAAAAATTCAAAGTTCTATATTTAGCCAAAAAAAAAAAAACCAATCCGTTTAAAAATTTTAATAAACGTAAATATTACCTATATTAGTACTCAAAAAAAATTTCAAGTTCTTACGATCAAAATTCAATTAATAATAAAAAAATAAAAAAAAATTTTAAATAACGGAAACCGTAATTTTACCAATTTTCCGTTTTTCAAGGAAAAATTTTTGCTAAATAAAATACCAACTAGATGAAATTTGGTACGGTAAAGTTACCCTATTTGTGGTAATCAGACCATTATTTCTACCTAAAAAAATGTTTTCATATATCAGAAAAAAAATAATAAAAAGCCTATAAAAAAAAATGGTCAGTTACGATTTTCAAAATTTTTAAGTAGTATATTATTAGGCTTCTGTAAAATTTTCAAATCGATAAACCCAAAATTGTAAGTAATATTAATTTCTTTTGTCAAAAATCGTATAGCTCTATATTTGCCAAATAATCAACTAATCTATTTCAAAATTTTACCACACTTGTATATTACAAATGTTAGTACTCAAAAAATTTTCAACTCCCTACGATCAAAACTTAATTAGTTATCACAAAATAAAAAATGACGAAAATCATAATTTCGCAAATTTATTGGTAGTTTTTCTTCTTCTAGGGAAAAACTTTAGAGAAATTCTAAAAATGAGCTTAATAAAGTACCAACAAGATGCAAGTTGCTACCAAAAACATACCCCACTTGTGATAATCGGACAGTTATTTCTATCCAAAAAAATATTTTCATACTTACATAAAAACAAAAAAAAAAACACATCATTGTAGAAACAATACCTCGCTTCGCTCAAAATCTAAAATGTAACTAATTAAAATATTATATTACTTTTATACCATATTATTATTTTTTTTTTTTTGGTAAATTGTTTAATTGTAGATAGGTATATACTAGATTGATTTACAAATATTGGAAGACTATACCATAAATAGGTACACAAATTCGGAATGAATCTTATAAAACATATTAATGACTTAAGTAGAAATCTTGGGTAATTTTGTATTGTTCAATTAATTGTTTACTAATACATTAACTAATATACCACTTATTAATATTTATTATGAAATTACTTATTTCTTCATTAGGTATAGAAATAAAATACACGAATAACCTTTAATTCCGAATGCACATAGTTAGAAGTTAAATACTGAGAGAAAAAAATTATTTTAAGGTTGAAATTAATTTTTATCAAAAGTGTGGTGTGTTATACATTTTATATTATCCACTATAATACGTAATCAGAAATCATAATTATAATATATTTAAGTAGGGACAACATCTAAATTCTAAAAAGACTTAATGCGTTATAATTACGTTATTGTATTATCATAAGTATAATGTATTTTATAATTTTATCTTAGTTCGTGATATTATTATACGATTAATGCACCAGCGCACCGCTCCATTGCAGTAATAGCTACTGATTTTTAAATTTAAAAGCATCTCTCAAAAAAGGCGAGCTTTAAGGGTTTTTCTGATCAAACGGCTGACACTAAATAAAATATTGAAATGCTAAAATCAATTTTAATCGAATCTCAATTCATTTTTGAAATTAAAAATTGGTGTTGCCATTTAAAAATTAAAAATTGATACTCAGTTAGGATAAACCAAAAAAGGTTAGAATTATGAAATTAACCCAAGATTGTAGAACAAGGTAAATTTTAAATTTATGAAAAAAAAATTAGAAAAAGTAAATACTTTTCGAGATAAAGAATAGTATACGTTAAATAGACAACTCTGTATATTATATGTTTACTAATTTATATAATATATACTGTTTCATATTGTTTACTGTTATTTGTATAAAAAGTCATTGTAATAATTGTGGAGGCAAAACGTCATCTAAAAAATCACTACCACTTTTATAATTTACTATCATGTTTCAGAACCACTTAGAGGTTGGAAATATAAAATCATTAATATCTCCATAGATAATAGTATTAGGTATTGTAGTGTATTTGAATCGCCATTCAATTCAGAACAACTATAATTATTATTGAATCTACAAATGTTTTCCTCATTTGTATTTATTATCTTTTAATTTAATTGTTCGCATATATGGGAGTACCGCAGTGAAAGGGTTAATATGTAATATATCACCCAATAATGAATGCAATATTATTGGTACTTAATTTTAAAAATAATTCAAATTCAAATGGAATCATTAAACTTATTTTGCAATTAATACTTACAAAAAAAGAGGCAACGCAAGAATTAATTAATAAGAATTATTATCATAATATAGCATGTAGCTTTATAACGTGTTTATGTATTATTAAGTATAAGTGATTGAGGATTCCGTTAAATTAAAATTAATATACGTATTAAATATTAATTATAAGATCATGTTAGTTTACTTATAACACCATTATGTACATTTTTATGTAATTATTAATTATAAATACTAATTAAAAATAGTATGTTCAGTATAAAAAATTAAAAGCAAAAAAAAAAAAATTAATTCTAATATTTAAATACATTTTTTAAAGTAATTACTAATCAAGTTCGTTTAAGTAAGTTAGTGCTAGTATAATCATGACTTACTAAATATAATGTATTATGTTATTAAACAAAATTAAAATAATTTAATTATAAATATATTGAATACAACAAGTATTTATTATAATTTGCAAATTTATGTAATATCTTCTGTAATCTATCTATGATATGAACCATTGTCATCTTTTTAGGAGAAGATAATTTATTAACTTTTACAGAATACACAAATGCATTGAATGGTGCGTAATATTTAATTAGTGAATAGTAGCAAATAAATTAAAATTAATAAATCCTACTAATTGTAGACAAATTAAATTACATTAACTATCCATATTCATATACCTATATTAAAAATAATAATAATTATTATTTTATAGATTTTCAGGAAAAGTATGGCAAGTATAAACATTTAAGTTGAAATACAAAAAAATATATAATTAGTTTTTTAATATTTAGAATAAAATTAAGGTTTCTATTATTTGTAATTTAGTTATGTACCACAAACAATATTTCAAAAACAGTATGTCATATATTTAGTTCTATTTAAAAAAAAATATATAAGTATAAATGTAGTTTACCTTTTTAAATATTTTGTAGGCATTTTCGATAAGTATTGATCGTGGTGAGGAATATATTGGTTATACAAAGATCTTTTTCTTGGGGGTTTGAAAATATTTTTTCGGTAGAAATAATGGTCCAATTACAAGTAGGATAATTTTTCAGTAAAAAATTGTATCTATTTGATACTTTAATGAACTTATTTTTTTTATTTCTCAAAAGTTTTTCCCTGAGAAAAGAAAAACTACCAAAAATATTGGAAAATCGACGAAATTACGGTTTCCGTTATTTTAATTTTTTTATTTCGTGATAACTAATTGAATTTTGATTTTAAGGACTAGAAATTTTTTTTGAGTATTCATATTGGTAATAAAATTATGGAATGGATTATTAGGATAATATATTGTACACCTAACTGAGTTTCGCTCATAATGGTATTTTCAAGTGCAATATCATTGCATTCAAATCTTAATTTTAATAACCCACTAATTTCTCCGAGAATCTAATGGACGATGTAAGATCGTCCAGAATCAACTTTCCAACTTTTTTGTTGTTCTTGAGTGTTTGTGCTGTTTAAGGAATGCAGTGACACACATTTTTATTGAAGCTACAAGTAACACGTTTTAAATGGATTTGTCAAAGTCATTGCCATCGTATGAACTGCAATCTACATTAAAGTTGTTGTAGGTTAAATTTAAAGTATTTTTTAATATATTAAAAAAAACTTTTAAAACATAAAAATCACAATTAAAATAATTAAATACAATTTTATGACAGATACTTATTGCATCTACCTGAAATTTAAGTTCAGTATTCAGATGTTAATTCGTTAAGAATATATTTCAAAATCTAAATTATAAATCTATATTTAAATCAAGGCGGAATAATGAATGTTTACGACTATTAATTCTTATACGATCTTTTTTGGATATAGTCGGGTAAAAATTTGTAATTATGAATTTTTCCCGACTATCGAAAAGAGCATTACTCAGGAGAATCTATAGATAGTATTCATTTGCTCATTGATAGGATGTGTTGTTCAAACCAGGGCTTAAAATCGATATAAATACCGATAAAAAACTTATAAACATTTTTAATTAAAATCAAAATTGAACATGTGTGATATCAATATTTAAAATTTATATCGTAATTGAAAATTTTTGATATCAAAATCGAAAATTTTTATTATTATTATTTAATAGTTAAATAGTAATCTAAAAAAAATTAATCGATAACTTATATCAAAATCATAATAATTTTATAATTTTGTACCTATACAGGTTAATTTTAATTAAAAAAAAAATTTATTTTTTATAGTCAACACTTCATATTATAAATTATATATTATGAATATATAAAAAAAAGTTCAAAATAATAAGCTAAATAAATTTATTTAGCAATTTGCTACTGAAAGCATTCCCTAGTTATGGTATTCGGATAGTTGAGTCTACATGAAAAAGTGTCTTCAGACTTTTAAAACCACAAAAATCAAGCATCATAAAATGTTAAAATTTAAAGACCTATTAAACAAAAATTGACTTTCGATTTTCAAAAAATATTTTGTAAATAGGTTGATGAGTAAGTCTATAAATTTTTTTAATAGTTAAACCCCAATTTGCAGGTAATATTCAAAGCTTTATATTTATTCAAAATATCTACCGATTCGTTCTAAAATTTTACCACTCGTGGAAATTTCTTATGTAAACACTAAAAAAATTTTCAAGTCTCTATGATTGAAACTCAATTAATCATCATAAATTAAAAAATAATTCAAAATAAGGGAAACCGTAATTTTACCATTTTTCTGCAATTTTTGGTAGTTTTTCTACTCATAAGAAAAAACTTTTGAGAAATTTGAAAAATAATGAAAATAAAGTACCAACTATATATGCAATTTACTACCGAAAACATATCCTATTTGTGGTAATTAGACAATTGTTTTCATCCGAAATCATACATTCAGACATAAAAAAAAATAACATCATTGTAAAACCTACACATTTTTCGCTTCGCTCAGAATGAATTTGCTAAAGTGATTATGTGTTTTGTTATTTTAATAAATAATGCTTGAATTTTTTTTATAGAAATGATGTGTAAGTATAGATAAATTATAAATAAATTTGTATTTGTTTATTTTATATAGATATAGATATATCCAAAAACATTGCAATGTGTTAAAATGATCAACTTAATAAATTTCAAAGGCACAAATATACTACTATATATAATCAGTGTTGTACAAAGATAACCCATAATTTATCTAGATAAGATGACAGATAATTGATTTTAAATTTATCTAGATAAAAAAACAGATAATTAATATTTAATATTGTAGATCTAATGTTCGTACTCGGCATAAACCATAGTTATTATTATCATGATTATTTTGTAAATATTATTATTATTAGTTATAAACTATCTGATGCTCCAAACTATAAATAGTGTTTACAAAGCGCGGTTTAAAATAATTTTGTGTCAGAATTTTTTAAATCATTGATTGAATAATTATCTAGATGATTATTTTCAGATAGCCTATTTATTTATCTAGATAAGATAAAAAGATAACTATATTTTATCTAGATAACGCACAACACTGTATATAATTCTATATAATCACTACCAAATAGTAATGCATTGAGTTTTGAGTTTGTAAAAAAAAAAAAAAAAACTATAAAAATTAATTATTCATTTTATTATTTTTTCATTAATTATTTATTATATATAAAATTGTCTAGGAACCATATTGTTTTTTATTCAGTTGAATGATTAGCCCAATGTTAAACCCCCATTAATGGATGGCCCGACTAGAGGTGATGGTGGTGCTTCAGTGTCACGATCTTACAGTCCATCTACTTACCCGAAACGATCCTGAGATCCTTCAGGCTGCATCACCACCTAACTAGGGTTCGCGGGATTGTCACACCCGTTATCCAAAAAGGATATTCTAAGCGGGAAAATGAATCTGAAGACGATATAAAACTAGCAACAGAGGAATTAATACGAAGTGCCAAGACAATAGGATTTGAAATAAATGAAAACAAAACCCAAGTATATGTGTATAACAAAAGAACAACCACAAATACATCAGACAAGAAATATACAGATTGGATAGTACACATTTGAACAAATACATAGTTTTAATAATATTGGTACAGACCTCATCAACAAAAACAACAATCACGAAGAAATTAAGAAACGTATTCTATCAGGTAACAGAGGTATATATGCAATATCTAAGTGCCTACGCTCAAAGCTACTATCAAAGAAATCGAAAATGAGACTATATAAAGTAATAGCAAGACCTATCATAATGTACGCAAGTGAGACATGGCCAACAACGTTAAGAGGTGAGAGAAAATTGACTCTGGTAGAAAGAAAGTTTCTAAGGAAGATATGTGGACCTAAAATAAATAATGTAACATAAAGGTATGGAATAAGGTCAAACGAAGCATACAATGCATTAGAAGAACCAAATATAAGGGGGTAATAACGGCCAAAAACTAAGCTGGCTAGTCACATACTAAGATCTAATACGATTGCAAAGAAGGTCCTAAGTTGGAAGCCACGAGGAAAGAGACTTATTGACAGACCTAAACAAAGATGGTTTGATAAAGTCACGAAGAATCTAACAACATTAGGAGTTGAAAACTACAGGGGGTATTGCTACAACTATAGCAATGGACAGAGATAGATAGAAGGAAGTGTGTGTTGCATTAATGGGTTTTAACGGTATTTTAAGCTGAAGAAAAAAAAAATATAAAAATACATTAAAAATATTCTTTTTCTATATTTAAGTTATGAGCACAAAATACCACAATCTTCTTCTACTTTCTTTGTTTTGGCCATTCAAGAACATATCTATAAATAAACATACTGCCATTTATCTCTATCTTCTGCTTATTCCCGCCACTGACTTTCTGGCTTCACTGTTTCAGCATCTTTTTTAATGCAATTCTCCCATCCTAAATGCGGTCATCTATGAGGTCTCATCCCTACAGGGTTTTCCTCTATTACTTTTCTTATCAGCGAATTATGCTTCCTCCAGGCATAACCTGACCAAACCAGTCATTTTTAAACTTCTTTCCATATATTTGGTCACTGAAAAAGGGATTGCAGTTCATCTTTGCATAGTTTTCTCCATTCATTTATGAGAACATTAAGTTATGCCCCATAAATATTTCTGAGTAATTTTCTCTCAAACACTGCCATCCTTTGTTCTTCAGCTTTTTTCAAAGGCTATGTTTCTGTTTCATAAAGGGCAATTGACCTTAGCAATATTAAGTTAGAGATTGTTCTTGATCTAAAAATGTTATTCTGTCCATAGAAACAATTATTAACTGAGAATAATCGTATTGAAATTTTTGTTTTTATGTCGTTATCTTGAGTTATAATCTACCCTAAGTATTTGAATTGGTACACTCGTTTAAATTAATATTCTTTCTGTACCCTTCCTGTATAAAATTTCGCCAGCTACTTTTCAATGATAAATTAACAATATTTTAGCAGGAATTATAAGAATAAAGTGTTTATTCTATTTAGAAAACACAACAATATTTGGTAAAAAATTACCAGATCATAATAATAAATTGAGAGAAATATTTGATATTTAATTGATTTAAAAATACACAGTCGGATAAATGTTAATTTTTGAAAAAAGAAATTTACAGACAATTTAGGATACACAATAATAGAACATAGTATTAAATCTGATATAAAAGAAAAATAATAAAAAAAAAAAACGCAATATTGGATATTCTCGTACCAACCAATTTAAAGTGTATAAAAACTTTTTCGAGTTTATCGAGATATTATAATAAGATTATAGAATCATATATACCTTTTTTGTTTAAGAAAGGTATAGTGTCGGACGAAAATTGATCAGTTTAGCGCATCTCCACACCACACCCTATTTAATTCCTCTTCCATGCCACAGAAATATGTAATTACGCGGATTGCCGTCGTCAACAATAACGGTAGCGTGTGCATGCGGATCTATTTATACGTATGAAAATCGCATGTATATTTGGCGGCGGCAACGCTGACTTGGAAAATGTCGTTTTCAGTCATAATAATATTATGTAATGTGGAATATTATGGTTATATTATTATGCAGACATTGTTTGGGTGGATGAATCGAATTATCGACTCGTCAGCAGCTTTTCTGTCAGTCGATATGTATAAAATGGTACCATTCTTAAGTTGATTAGCAAAACAATTAACAAATTAAGTAAAAAAATTATAAGAATTTGTCTCTATAATGTCTAAAATTTAATAATTTATAAATTATTTGGGGCTCAAGAAAAAAAAAAAAGTTGTATGCTATTATCCATATAATATAACATATAACAATATAATAGTAATTATTGATACCTAGTTATTTAATATTATGTTTAGATAAAACTACAGTCATTTTTTTTTTTTTTTTTATTGGATGAAATAATATTAAATAACATAAAATACTTCAAAGATATTTAATCATTTGAGATTACTGATTTATCACTACGCTGTTAGCTTAATTTATGAATAAAATAAAATAAATTTAAAATACAAAAATATAAAAAATAATTAAGAATTTTTTTTTTAAATATCCATATTAAAAAAACCAAAACATGTTAAGTTCCATTTGTTTGAACATGACTAAAAGTGTTATTAAAATGTATTTGTTTAGTATTTCCTCATGATTGGGAACAATGTACGGCTTATGTTAATAGAGTAAATTATTATAATATCATTGTGTGTAAGTTATTCAAAATCTAATTACATAATAATGTAATGCAATAATATATATAACTTATTAAAGTATTTTAGATAAATTTATAATTTTTCGAGAGTTATTAATATCTTGATAAAATTATTTTAATAGCTTGATTCAATTTATATCTATTTTATCCATTTCATTAGCAATCGCGTAAACTCATCATTAAATCATAGAAACAGATATGCAATATTTATTTTCATTTTATTTTATTTTATAAACTATTATTAGTTATACGATAACTTTGTCTAATATGTTTATCCGTAGCAATAACAATTTAGATAAATAGTCATATTGTATTAAATAATTATTCGCATACTTCAATAATTTGCTTAATTTTGAAAAAGTAGTAAATTCAAAAGTAATGATAATTATTTAACATAATAAATTGTAAAAGTGAAGATATGATAATTCTATGAATAATATTAGTTTATATTTTATTTTATCTTGTATCTAGTGGATGTTAATAGTAAGGATATAATTTTTTTCATAACTAAACATATTAACACATTGGCAATATATATTAACGATAAGCTTATTTTATAATTATGAGTTATATAATATTAATATTAACGTATATATTATGTGTTATCATTATTTCTAATATTTTATTAAAAATATTCATCATGAAATGAATAATTTAAAATTCCGAACAGTTCCTAACCGGACGTTCATCTTTCGTGTCTTTGAAGAGGATAGGGATGGAGGGACATTTTGTTAGTATTTATAATTAAAATTTGGATGTCATAATTTTGCACTCGAAAAAACTATAATGAACCAACAGATATGCAATATCAATGGCGGCTTCTGAGATTTAAAAGTGGGAGGGTAATTAAAATTATCTATTTATACAATTCTAGAATACAATTATGTTTCAATTTTGGATATTTTTCAATATTTTAAATTTATTAACATTAGAATTAAGAAACATTAATGTTACGATTAAAAAAATCGTAATTAGAAAATAAATTTTTGTGAAAAAATCACAAAATAATCACAGCGTCTATCTTATGTTTCATTAAACATATCAATCATTTTTTTGTTACATATTGTGTAAATATTGAATTATATCGATTCTCAGATAGCAAATATATTGTGAGCGACTATTCGGCGACAGATATTCATGCTGCTGTATAAAATATTTTAAATCGATCGCTTTTAACTAATAAAAATAATATTTTCAAAAAATTTTATATGCTTATTATTTAAGAGTATATAATAATAATATAAAACACGTATACTGTTTTTAGCGTGGAAAATTTAAAATTATAATCTGTATGCTACAATTGATAAAAAGTACAAAATCCATACAAATATTATACGTATTTCTTCGATTTCTTTTAAAATTTAAATTTAAATATTAATTTAAAAAAGTCTATTATTTTGCAAGATGTTAAAAAACTAGGTTAAGTAGTATATTATTAAGCTTCTATTAAATTTTCAAACCGTAACAAATTTCTCAATTATATTAGAAATAGCTGAGAAAAAAATTTAATTTTTCGAAAAATTACAAAGTTTTATATATATATACATATGATCTACATTACTATATAATATAGTTCTTAAATATGTTTATATATTTGTAAGACATTTATCGTTAAAATTGCATTAATAATTATAAACAATTTTAAATAGTGTTTATTAAAATTCCAAATTATGTTAATTTTAAAATTTTTCAAACTCTTTGCGGTAGTAGTTCTTAATACAAAGAATGATTTTTGAAATTTGCATTACACGGAATCTAAAATAAATACTAACGAACAATATAACCTATCTTTTATACTTCACAGATTGTCAGGAAGGTAAATATAAACTTCTTTTTTATCATTTTTTTTTTAATTACTATGGATTATTTTTATATTATACTAAATAAGAATGAATTAATAATATTGAATTATTATGTCATCAATAATAGAAATTGTGTAAAGGGCATAACATAAATCTATTTGATAATTTTCTTATTTTCTCAAAAAATTAAAACTATTTAAGTTTTGAATCCTGTATAACTATTATTATTATTTAAGCAATGGGCCACAATATTCCTTCAATTATTTTTCAATTTAATATAAAATCTTTAATTTAAAAAAAAAAAAAACATTTAATTTTAAAAATACAAACAGATAAAATATTTAAAGGAAAAAAGTATTTGTGTAATTGTAATTAAAGCCAAAAACTAATGGAATTACATTTTTACATAAAAGACGAATGGTATGATTCATTGTTAAATAGTAAGTTATTATTAATACTTTTTATTATTTAGTAACCTAATAGATATACCATCATCTACATATGACAATACAAATTGAAATAAAAAAATTTTAAATAACAGAATCCGTAATTTTGCCGATTTTCGGTTGTTTAGCTTTAAAAGCTTATAAAAAAAAAATGTCAGTCACGATTGTGAAAATATTTTGTAAAAATATTAAGTTATATATAATTAAACTCTGATAATATTTTTAAATCAAAAAACCAAAAATTAGAGGATATATTAAAAATTTTAAAAAAAAAGTTAAAAGCTCAATACTTAGTCAGAAAATCAACCAATTGTTTCAAATTTTTTTTTTTTATAATGTAGAAAACTTATGTTAATACTCAAAAAAAAGTTTCAAGTCCTTACGATAAAAACTCATTTAATTATCATGAAATTAAACAATTAAAAATAATGAAATCGTTATTTTGCCGATTTTCCGACATTTTTAGTTTTTCTTCTCTCAAGAAAAATCTTTTAAGAAATTTGAAAAATGAGCTAAATAAAGTACCAACTAGACGTGATTTTCTACTGAAAGTATATCCTACTTGTGGTAACCGGACCATTATTTCTATCAGAAAAAGTGTTTTCATTCATCAAAAAATAAAAATTTTTGTAAAACCAATACATTCTATGCTTAGCTCAGAGTCTAAAATTAAATCATATAGTATAGTTAAGAATGTCATGTCAGCTACAATATTGTAAAGTGTACTTGTGTTATTGTAATATAATAACTATAAAGGAACCTTTATTTAAACCACTTAAATTATAATTTTCAACAATATTGTCATTTGGTCTAATGCACATGCACTGTAGGTCTTACAAATATTAATATGGGCAACTATAAGAATTATTTATGTAGTGTCTTTAGCTGGAGAATGTTGAGACAAGATAGATAACTACAGTTCAAATTTTAAAATCTCTGAAGTACTGCTATTTCAATAAAGATCAATTTGTTCATCACATTAATATCTTATATTATTGCAGTAATTTTTGCAATATGCATATATCAATTAGTACATAAAAACTAAGATATTTTTAAATTAAATGTTCTTTTTAAACATATGCTTTAGATACATTTTTGATAAAAAAATAATTAAAAATACGTTTATAATTATTATAATCAGACGGTATATCAATATTTGATAAGTTAGGGTAAGAATTATTTTTTGACACTCAATTTTTTTTTAAATTTCAGCTCAACCAATACATGGAGAATCACATAGGTCATATGCTATGAGGTGTATAAAAAATGGTAAACATATTACATAATCCTGTTCGTTAGCAATAAATTTCACTCATAGAGTACATTTAAATTCCTAACTACCATACGATTTGAAATGTACAATATTAATCAACATAGAAGAACGCAATTGTAAAAATTTTAAATGATACCCACTGTGCAATTTAAATTACAAAATGTTACCGCTATGTTTTATTTTGATTACTCAAAAATATTATAAAATAACATTAATATAATATTGTATAATTGTACCATAAAAATAATATCTTAAATATTTTAATTATTTTTACAAGTAATATTATGAATATGTTAAATTTTAATATTTATGCAATGTTACAAATAAATATTCATGACACATTAGATTATTGTTCCGCTGAAATCATTTTGTTGACAATCGAATGTATACACATATAATATTATTATAAATTTAGAATTATATATTTATATATACAAATATTGTCATAAATCGCTGGTTTTTCCATTGCGAGATACCGAACCTGCAATGTTTAGTGCTGGACGTTTATTATGTCAATACTGTTATTTTTACTATTATAAGTATTATTATTTATATTATACATATATATATATATCGTATATATATTTATATTTTGCCGGTTTTACGTTTGATAGTTTAATATTGTTTATATTTATAATAATATATTTAATTTAGTTGGTTTTTGTTTAAATGATATGGCCATTCGCTGTTCAGACTTTCTGAGTCTCTGACTTCTATAGTCTCTACCAGCAGACAGCAACAATACTATTACAAGTTACAATACGTGTACAGTATAATTTATATTATTTTGAATTATCTTTTTTCAATGATAATGGCGAAAGAAAATTGTAAAAAAACCAAAGTAAGTACATATTATAACAGTATAACACTAAAATTTATGAATTGTAGAATAAACACATGGTTATTTATTTAACGTGGCCGTGTGTATAATGTTTAACTTTGTCATGTCTCATGCTTTTAACAATAGATATATAAGTATAGTGCATTTTATTTTTCATTTGTGATTATTAATTTTTATATTATTATACTTACTATAAAATATAATATATTCAATTTTAAACTATTAGTAAAACCAAACATATAGTGCCTACCTAATATATTAAATTAAAATATTTTTAGTTTTATTTCATTGTTTATTGCTATTTATTTAGGTTACCAAAACGTGGGTGATAGCACTCTTTCCTGAGACACACAATTTCAGTGTAATACCTAAAAATTGGCTTATTCATCCAATTAATAAAAAAGATAATTTTTGTCAGTGGCCACCAGGGAATGTTAGTAGCGATATAATACTGAAAGCTGAAGAACCAGAAGATACATGGAAAATTTACCGAATTAAGATATATGGAAATAAAATATACAGTAAAGACAAATAATAAATACATTTATAAAATTTAAAATATATATTGTTATTTGGATATATATCTAAATATTTTTTTTTTGTTCAATTTTCAGATAATTTCAATAAAGCCTGGCATGAGAATGTTTTAATAGGGGAATCGTCAACTGAAAATGAAGATATTCCTATTAAAACAAAAATCTTGAAAACTGGTAAAATTTCAACACCATCAAGTGATGAAAATGATGATAGCAAAGGTAATTCAATATATATTTATTTTAATTTACATTCAAGTTTTAGAATAAATTATAAACAAGTATAATTATTTTATTTAGATCAGGAGTATAATATAATGCCACTTGAAAACTTAATGCCAACTGATGGTAAGTTAGTTAATGACAAGAAGGACAATTTATAAATTTGTTGTAATTCTATTTAATTTCTACTTTATAGCGTCTGAAATATATAAACCACTATCAGGAAATACATCTATATATTCATTTGCTTTAACATCTAATGGTAA
Source organism: Eriosoma lanigerum (assembly GCA_013282895.1). Classification (NCBI taxonomy): domain Eukaryota; kingdom Metazoa; phylum Arthropoda; class Insecta; order Hemiptera; family Aphididae; genus Eriosoma; species Eriosoma lanigerum. The sequence goes on from CM023359.1 coordinate 1,638,519, forward strand.
TAATATTAATTTTTATAAAATAGAATTGGTTTATTTTTTAGATTTCTTTAATTATATTATTTACATTTTACAATTTATAGATTCTGATTTACTTAAACCATCAACATCACAGCCACATGTACAAATAAATTTAAATGAAACATCTGACACATCTTTATCTGACACATTTAATATTATTGGCGAATCAGCCAAACAAATTTTTCAATCTCAGGTAATTAAATTATCACACAAAATAAATTATTATTTAATTATGGAAATATAGATTGTAAAATAATTAGTTAATTTTAATTATAGATTTATAATAAAATTATAAATTTTATATTTTCATATAATTTTTATGAGTATGTGATAGTGTATCAAATGCCAAAATAAATCTTATATTAATAAAATAATAGCAATTAATATCAATAATATTAATTTAATTAAATGTTGGTTGTGTTTTTTTTATGATGTAATTTACTTTATTTTAAGTATTGTGGTTAATAATTTATATTTTATTTTAAATAATTTTCCCCTAATATTTAATGTTTAAAATATCAAATATTTATTTCTTTAAATATTATATTATGTATTATAAACTATAATTAATTAGGTAATATATATTATTTTAGAACAACTCATTACATATATCAAATAATTTAAACAGTGAAACATTTGATAATAATCGCACTTCACTAGATCTTAGTGGTAACACATTTTATTATTATTATTATTTAAAAAATAATATCTTATAATTTATATTAAAACTAATATATTGTATTTGTTAATATTATTAGGATATAATACATCAAACTTGATCGAAGTTTTATCTACTATTGCTAGGGATCAAAATATAATTAAATTGACACAACAACGCATTTTATCCAAAATTGAAATCCTCGAAATGAATTCAAAATCTGGAAGACAAAATGTCACAATAGAATCCCCACTTTTGGATTCAGATTTTTTTTCTCATTTTCCATTGTCTAATCCAACAATGTTCATAAAAGTTGAACATTTAATTATAAATGATAACTCTTTTTCAGAAAAACTGGTATAATATACTTATTTTGACTTTAACATTATTTATCTTTTGTAATTTCATAATTTTATTGGTTTGGATAGGAATGTTTTATATTAAATATTGGAGGATGTAATTTAAAAAATTACATAAAGAGGACATTGGGAAAGATATTTACTGATGATTATGCTGCAAAATGTACTTTGACAGGCAGAGGAAAAGATATAGAAACCAAAATAGGTGATTCAATAATTCTCAAAACCATAAAAAGTAAAAATCAATATGCTATTTCTACTTTTACTTCATTTATTAAAAAAGTATTTTAAATGTTATAAATAGAAGTTATTAAAGAGACTGTGAAGGAAAAAGGAGTGGTGACTGATTCAGAGTTTGAAAGAATAGTAGCTGAATGGTTCAGATACTCAAATACCAGGCTTACCCGATCATCTAACACATAAAACCACTGCATAACATAAGATCAAATGTCATCATTTATTTCAATACAAATAATTGTTATTTATTCATTTTATTTTTTTAAATTTCTATCTAATTACACTACAGTATTATATATTATGTACAATAAATAAATATTATGTACAAAAAATGAGGTGTACATAACTAATTTTTATTAATATACACTATTTTGTAATTAACAGTTAATATATAATTAAATTATAGTTAATTTGTTATATTTATTTTAGAAGATTAATAGAAAGAAGAAAAGTTTGGGCAGTATAAGTTCTGGACATTTTAATAAAATAATCAGTTCAGAAAAGAAGAAAACTTCTATTGAACTGATTTGTACTACAATGAATTTTCGTGATACACAAAATAATGTAGAATTAAGCTCAACAGTTTTAGATACAAAATTATCATTAATTTCTAATACACAAAGTAATATAAAATTATCACCATTTTCTAATAATTTCAATAGTGAAAATTATTCTTCATCATTAAATGATACAAATATTAATATACCTCAGAATCAAAATCCTCAAATTATAGAACAACAGCTTAGCGTTAATATAAAAGATAAACTGCGATACTGGGTAATAAAACATAAAATATCACATAATGCTACAAATTGTATTCTTGGTATTTTAAGATCGGAGGGCATTAATGTTCCTAAAGATGTACGCACTTTAATGAACACACCTAGTATATTGCATGAAATTGTTTCAGTGGGTCATGGTACTTATATTCATTGTGGTATCAAGAATATGTTACTTCCCATTTTAAAAAAGAAATTTAATTCGATTAATAGTAATCATATTTTAAAATTGGGTATTAATGTTGATGGACTTCCAATTTCAAATAGCTCAAAAAGTCAACTATGGCCAATACTAATTTCAGTCATAAATTGTCAATCAATAAATAAATATGTACTTCCAATTGGGATTTTTTATGGGACAACAAAACCACAATCTGTTCTTGAATTTTTACAACCATTTATCGATGATATCTTAGATTTATTACATGGTGGTTTATGTGTAAATAATACTATATTAAAGTTTAAGGTAGGACATATAGTCTGTGATACTCCAGCTAAAAATTTTTTGTTGAATGTGCGAGGACATAACTCATATTTTGGGTGTTCATCTTGTACTCAGGAAGGTGAATATATTCAACATAGAATGACCTTTCCTCAATTAGATGCTCCTCTTAGAACAAATTACTCATTTCGTAATAAAGTTGATGAAGAATATCATAAGGGTGACAGTCCACTTGAATTTTTACCCATAGATATTGTCAATGATGTATGTCTTGATTATATGCACCTTTTATGTATAGGAATTACAAAACGCCTTATTCAATTATGGGTCAAAGGAAAAAAGGATGTTAGGCTAACTGAAGTTGATAGAATATGTGTAACAAAAAATTTATTAAATATGAAACATTATGTGCCATCAGAATTTAGTCGAAAACCACGTTCAATAGAGGATATAGACTATTGGAAAGCTACTGAGTTACGATTTTTTTTACTCTATTCTGGCCAAGTAGTCTTAAAAGGAAAATTAAAGAAATCATTGTACACACATTTTATGTTATTAGTAACTGGTGTTAAATTGTTAATAAATAATGTTACTTGTCAAAGTCACAATGAATTAGCTAATAAACTTTTTAAAAAATTTATAATTCAATATTCAACTTTATATGGGGATCACTTAATATCATATAATGTACATAGTTTGTTACATATTCCAATGTTTGTTAAAATGCATGGCCCACTTGATAACTTCAGTTGCTTCAAGTATGAAAATTACTTGCAAGAAATTAAATTTTCTGTAAAGTGTTCAAAATATCCCTTACAAGAAGTTTTTAAAAGGATTATTGAAAAACAGAAATTGTTTATAACTAAACCGTTAGAGTTACAATCCTCTATTAGTGAAAAGGAAATGGAAAATAGAATATATTCTATACATTTTAATGCAAATGATAAGCTTTTTAAAGAAATTATTTTAAATAACATAGGTATGAAAATAAACATCACAAAGAGAAATGATAAATATATAATTCTGAAAAATAATGATATTGTAAAAGTAAAGAACATAGTAAAATACTCTAATACAAATAATTATAAATTAATTGTACAAAAATGTTTAAATGTTTTACCATTTTTTAACTCTCCGGTTAATTCAATAGATTTAGGTTCATTTGTAATAGAACTAAATTTTTCAAAATGTTTATCAATTGATCTTAATGAAATAAAAAATAAATGTTTTATGCTTCCAATTAGTTTAGAGAAAGCTATTATTATGGAGCTGACTCATTCTTATTTTGAAAATAATAGTTGTATTGAATAAATAATAATTTTTGTTAAACAAGTATTTACATTAAAGATTTAATATATATTTATAATATAATATTATAAAATATAATGTAATATAATTTTAATTTATAATTTTATATTGTTTATTTATGTCTTAATATTTTATTTTTTTAATTGTGTATGCATATTATATAATATATACATTTATATTTAATGATTTAAAATATAATTAATTTATTTACATTTTTAATTTGCAAATAATATATTAATCACTGTTACTGTTACTGTCACTGTTATTAAACAATTGTATTTGAAATCTGTATTTGTTAAAATAAAAACAAATTTTGTTGTATAAATTGGGTTTTTATTTTTTATAAATAATTCTACAAGTAACTAACTCAATTCCAAAATATTATAAAATTGATATTGCATAGATATATTCTTGTAATGTCAATATAATATTTCGACATGTTTGTTTTTAAAATATTACGCAACAATATTGGATAATTGTTACATTTAAATGTTGCATACACATCTCTGTGGAACATAAAATACCGATTACTTTAAAATATTATATTGATATTTTCTGACAACATCTAAATAATAATTCCTGAATGTCAGCAAAAACAAGCATTAGCAATCGCATACATATTACATTTACATAAATGAGACTCAAAATGCGATATTCCATGTTTTTATGTAATATTTATTTAATATTAATGGAACAATATTTTGCACAGTGGGTATATAATATTTATATTTTAAATTGTCATCGCCCATCAGCCAATTAACATGCATGACTATTGTAACCAATCATAATAAAAAAAAAAAAAAAACGGAAACATCAATTTAGGATGTTCCTCCTTCGTCCCTTCGGTCCTCGGAGAAATTAGTGGTTTAAAACAATTATTAAGATTTGAATGCAATTATATTGCATTAGAAAATACGATTCTGAACGAATCTAAATATATTAAAATATATTAAACTGATAATCCATTCCAAGATTTTACCACGAGTGTAAATTACACATATATATTCAAAATAAATTTCAAATTCCTACGATCAAAATTCTAAGAGTTATCGTTTCATAATAAAAATTGTCAGTCACGATTTTCAAAGTATTTTGTAAATAGATTAAATAGTATATTATTAGGTTTTTACAAAAAGTTCAAACCATTTAATTAAAAATTGCACGAATATTAAACATTTTTAGAAAAAATTCAAAGCTCTATATTTAGCCAAAAAAACAACCATTCCGTTCCAAAATGTTAATAAACCTAAATATTCCATACGTGAGTACTCAAAAAAAATCCCTACGTTTAAAACGCAATTAGTCATCAAGAAATAAAAACATTTAAAATAACGGAAACCATAATTTTGCCGATTTTCCGATGCTTCTCAAACGAAAATCTGTGGAAAATTAAAAAAATGAGCTAAATAAAGTACCAACTAGATGAAATTTGGTATGGAGAGCGTACTCTATTTGAGGTAATCGGACCATTATTTCTACCCAAAAAAAAGTTTTCATACATCAGATAAATAAAGTCTATAAAAAAATTGTTAGTCTCGATTTTTAAAATATTTTGTAAAATGTTTGAGTAGTATATTATTAGGTTTCCATAAAATTTTCAAACCGATAAACTCAAAATTGTAAGTTATATTAATTTTTTTGGAAAAGTTCAAAACTCTATATTTAGCTAAATAATCAACTTATCCGTTCCAAAATTTTATTACAATTTACAATTGTATATTACCAATTTTAGTACTAAAAAAATTTATCACGAAATAATGAATTAAAAATTCCGGAAATCTTAATTTTGCCGATTTTTTATCATTTTTTAGTTGTTTTTCATGTCCTAGGGAAAAGTTTGGAGAAATTCGAAAAATGAGCTATAATGATGATTTTCTACCGAAAGCATACCCTACTTGTAGTAATCGGATAATTATTTTTACCCTAAAAAATGTTTTCATACATAAAAAGAAAAAAACATCTTTGTAGAAACAATACATTCCTCGCTCCGCTCATAATCTAAAAATCATATAAACCATTTAACATGTTTAGGTTTTATTAAAAATCTTAAAATAGACAAATATTCTAATAAACTTTAGCAAATAAGTACAGTATCATTTTAAAAACAAAAACAAATTTTTTATATACTTTTTAAAACAACACGTATTATCTAGTTAAGCAAAAATTAAATGTTTAAATTTAATAGGTATATAATATAATAAAGTCCTATGGCATTTAAAATAACACGCATTGAAATATATATATATATATATTATATAGAAAATATGCCAGTTCAATTTAACGGTATACGGGAAGTTTATTCAATGGAAAACAATTTTATTTTTCATGGTGAGTAAATAATTTAAATTTATTAAAGTAGAAACTAACTTTATAAAAACATATGAAATGATCATAAACATACATAATTGTAAAACTAATACTTTCTTCTTAATTTGATATTCACTGACCATGGAAAAAGTGTTAATTACTTTTCATACAATTTTCCAATCGTAGTGTTTAAGTATCTCACTTGAAGAATAGGCTTAGGTGTAAGATATCACAGGATTCAACTAAAGCAACCAAACCAATGAAAAAAAAAATTTTAATTATTGATATATATATATATCGTTTTTAGTTTTTCATTCTTGATTTTTGAAGTTCGCTACCTAATGCGAATTTATCGGAAAATGACTTGTGTGTATTCTCATAATGATGTTTGACATTAATCTTCATAATAGCCACTGTTTGGTAACAAATTAAACAAACCATCAAAGATTTTGGTCAGACCGGTAAAATTAAATAATATAATTACGTCCTTACAGCAAAATATTGTTTATTTTCAACTTCCACTATTCTTCTTTTTATATTCATATTATAATAAAAAAATTACATTTTTCCTTTGAATAATTTCATACTTTACACAAAAAAAAATAACTTTAAATATAAAACGGCAAACAAAAACTTATAGACCTCAAAGCGGATCACTGATAACTGATGGTTGACATGCCAAATCTACGGAAAGTCAATATAATTTATAAATTATAAAAAGAATAAAGCGAGCTAGGTATTCTCTACCAGTAGTACTAATTGTTCCTGTAAGTAAAAATCGAATTATACAAAATGATTAATATACAGACAAAAATAAGCAATATCAATACCATATATGTTCATAATATGTTCTTCTTTATCGGACCATATAAAATTAGTTCGTGTTCTGCATACAGCCAATTGGGTCGCAATTTGGTGATCTCTAAAGTATAGCGTGTTATGCTGTGTTTGTTTGAATTAATAACTGATTATTATTAATGACCAATATTTAATTAATTTTATTGAACCAGATATTTGGAAATATTTTACTCCTGTATAATTTAAAATAGGAATATAACTTATTAATTATTTTATTTTTATTATAATAATTATTGTTTTATTTACTATGATTATTAATTTATAAAGATAAGTTAATACTCTTTTCATTTACAAATATAAAAATATCAACCCTTAATATACTTAAAATGATTTAAAAATAAATTTTTATAATATTAAGGTAACTCACGTGATATAAGAATAACAGAAAACGTATCATACGCAGTACATTTTATATTTAAATTATTTAACTATGGTAAATATTATTCATTAACACAATAAAATGTAAGGTATTTGTACTAATGAATAGTACAATAGTTTACTAATAAATATTGCTTTGTGTTATCATTTGATATATTTACATAGAGTAATCAGAATATTTGATAATAAAATAATGGAAATAAAGATAAAATTTCATGAAATTCACACTTTTAGTTATAAAAATTTCTGATGACTTTGTAAATTTTGTATATATATTTGACATAGTATAGTCAAGGCCGGATTAAGGATCTATTAAGCTACGGTACTGAAATTGCATATATGGGTTCTTTTGACAAAATATGCTTTATAAAGTTGCACGCTACGCTCACAAAAAATTATTATTATTATTTTTTTTAAAACGATTTCATAAATACAATAAAATTTTACAATAAGGGTAAAAAAGAGTTAATACATGTATATCAACAAAAACTATTTTATGTAATAATATTTTTTTTTCTTGCTTTACTTGCCAACTCTTTTAGTATTTTATTTGAGTCTATTGCTTTTAACAAGCCATTCTTTGAATATGAAATAATTTGTTTGTCTATGTTTTATTGGGTGTGAATGGTTCTAAACTTATTTTTTATTCTAGTTAATTTGGAAAAGCTCTTTCAGCATAATGATTGACCATAGGATTAGTTAATTATATTTTTAAAGATGTAAATATATAAGGAAATAATTCTTCAAGTGACTGATTTCCAAACCAGTCAAATAATTTAATAACGTCAGTTGTATCAAAAGACGGTTTACAAAGCCTCCAGTATTTTCTCAATTGTACAAGTTCGTTTCACAAAATCTACATAATTTTTATATTTTAAAATATAGTTTGTGATACTCAAATTAATTTGTTCATTCGATTTTTCAGTTAGTGAGTTATAAATAAAAAAAATGGCAGTATTACAATGTATAAATAACATTAATAATCATTGATAATATACATGAAAATATCAGTTAAATGCGTCTTTTCAACTAAAGTACTTATAAATGTTATTAAAGTTGTTTTTGTTGATAAAAAAATTGTTATTTTAAAATACAGGTACTTAAACTATAATTTAAAATCACAGAAAAATGTGTATCGTTCTAAAATTGTATGGGCCCCTATAACATTTATATTTAAGAGGGCCCCAGCTAAACCCCCCTTAATCCGGCCATGAAAATAGTATTACTAATTACAATAGATAAATAAATAATTAATATACTCATTAAATATATATTATTTTTATTTTTGACATAATGAAGATGGCGTTTTTCCGAATACTAACGATTAATAATAATGTCGAATAATGTTCAACAATGGTAGTTATGCGGAGTCTGCAATTATTAAGTTATTAGTCTAATGTTATAGTAGAATTTTAATTAATGATTTTTTTTCTGGATGTAAAAAATATAATAATAAAATCTTAATAAAAATTAAATTAGTAATAATATATTATAAGTAGTGTTAGGATATTACCATATAAGTAATTTCTTCATGTATTTATGTTTTTTACTAATAAAATAAAATAAATATCTTATAATATTTGTGTTTCATGTTTTTTTTTTTTTTTTGTTGTTGTGACATCGGATTAAAAATATATGTGTACGATAACACCATGAAAAAAATTACGATGATATATTTCGGAAAAGTTACCAATTAAATGGAAAAAAAAGTGGGAAGGTCGGTTTTGGATGTACCTATTTCGTCCTTTCGGTCCTCGGAGAAATTAGTGGTTAATTATAATTATGATTTGAATACAATGATATTGCATTAGAAAATACTATTCTGAGAGAAACTCAATATAATACAATATATTATACTAATAGGTCATTCCATAAGTTTACCATGTGTGTAAACTACCTATGAAAAAATTTTAAAAAATTTTAAAGTACCTACGATCAAAATTGCATTAATTATCAAGAAAAATCTAAAATCAGTTTTATCAAAAATTACGATTTCCATAAATGTTGATGTTTTTCCGTATTTTTTTGGTAGTTTTTCTTTTCACAAAAAAAAACTTTTGAGAAATTCGAAAAATATACTAAATAAAGTACCAACTAGACGCTATTTGCTACACAAAGCATACTTTATATGTGATAATCAAGTTTTGCTAAGAAAATCAAAATCAAATTGGTGATTTTGTCAAAATATGTTGGCAACATAATGTTGTTTATCTACAATAGCTTATATTATACCTGTATATTCCGATAATATAAAATTAACCCCTGTGGCTTTTACTCAGACTTACTAATCAACTAAAATTCTAGTTAGAACTACGAAAAAAGTAATTATACAATTTTGTAAAACCCACAAATATTACAGTTTTAAATATAATATGACATATTATTGTTAAAATAAATATAAAATTTGATTACATTTAATTTGTAATTTCAACTAAATTTTTGGCTGTCACATATCTTATTATAATTTACAGTTAATGGTAACCATCATTATAATTAAATAAACTATATTTTTTTTCCGTTCTGTTTTTGGGTTTTTCGTCCGATTTTCGGTTCTGTGATCCATTTTTAAACACACATGTTATTTATTTTTACGAACAAATTTATATTAATCATAGTTAAAAATAAATGTTTTAGATGGACAAAAATATAAATAGGTATATATTAATATATATAATTACTGAAATTTAAGTTTAAAATCTTTATGATTTATTGTTTCGTAAACTTGGGTTGTTATAAATAATTATTTTATGCAATTAATTAAACTCTATATTTTAATATAATTGATTACGTAAAGTTGGTACTTTAAATAAGTGTGATTTAAAAATTCACAATAATAAAAGAAAAACGAAACAGTTCGAAAAAATAACAAATATGTCATATTTACGGCATATTATTAATAAAATTCGAAACATTTTGCAAAACATTTTTTCGAGTAGAAAAACTGATACCATTATCATAAGAACTATATATTTTCGTAAAAAAATTGCATATACTTTGTACTTAAATTGGCTCATTTTTCGAATTTCTCAAAAGATTTTCCTTGGGAGAAGAAAAATTTTCAAAAAAAATAACGAAAAAACAGCAAAATTCACGGTAATCGTATAATATTAACGAAATTATTTATAGTTATTTCATTATAACTAATGATATTTTAAACGGATAGGGACTTGAAATATGTTTTGAGTATTTACTCAAAACATATTTGAGTAAACATAATGGTGTTATGCATATGAGAAAACATTTTGAAACAGATATCTGTATAATATATTGTTTGTATGATTGAGTATCGCTTAGAGTCGTATTTTCGACTGCAATACCTATTGTATTTAAATCTAAATTAAAATAAACCACTAATTTCTCTGAGGACTGAAGAGACAAAGAAAAATCGTGCAGAATTCCCCTTCCTACTTTTTAACTAAACTTTTATAACTAAAAAAATAATAAAGGTAATATATACAAAAATATATATGAAATATATATAAAAGTATTGTAGACCATTAAAAAAATAGTTTCAACTGCCTTTATTCAATTTTTAAATAGTTACGGTGAAAATGGAAAATCTAATTTTTAAACACATTTTGAAACATCTTCGGAATTCACAAATTCTTTAGACTTTAATATAATATATTGAATTTAGAATAATAATGAATACGTTTTATAATACCTACACGATACATTTCATTATGACAAATTTTTGAAATTTACTATCAAAATGCCTTTGTATGTGTACTACGATCATGATGCTGAACAATTCTGGACTCACTGTAGCAGGGTTCATAATTCTGAGGAAATATTTTTAGGAAAGCTAGATTATTAAATAATCATATTATTGTAATATTTAATATATTTAAGTAGATATATCAAATATCAATTAACTTATTTGAAACAATATCTGATGTAATTGTATTACAGATAAAATAGGTATTGGTTATATGTTTCAAATTAGTAAAATTAAATTAATAGCAATCGTGAATTTGTTAATTATGAAAAAAACACTATAATATTAATAATCATTGCTATAATTAAAATAATAATAACTTAATATTTTTAGAATGCAGTATTAAAATTAAATTTAATATATATGACGTTGTTGTTATAAACAACTATTAGCGCAATTCTAATAATAATATTTTATTAATTTAAATTACTACGTAACAAAAGGCTCATATACTATTTTAATTTAATTGTTTGATAAAATTAGATTTTTTGTTTACTTTTCTGTTCATACTTAAGTCATAATGCTTTATAACTAGTACTTTTATCTAATAATAAAATCATTGCACAAAATATTACTCATTGGAACAAATATATACATATATATAAATAAATAAAAAATGACTGCTTATAAAATTTTAACACGTTGCTATTATCGTGTAATAGTGAATTAATTTTAAATATACAGAGTAAATAAGCATTACTATATATTGTGATTCTGATACATCATTTACGTTCATTATTCACCAAAGCTATAATTTTTTTTATACGCATTGAATTAAATTTAGTGTGATTTATTAAATATTTTGTTAATCGAAAATCATGATTATTGTTGGTTCAGAAGGCAGAATTTTTATGATTTTATCTATATTATTTATAATAATTATTAATGTATCTCATTGCATAAGACATATATGTAAGTTTTAATACTATTTAATAGTTGTATTATTTTAGTAAATTAATATAACATAATTTGAAAGTATTCGATAAACAATTTTTAACTGAATTAAGAAAATAATATAACATAGCATAAAATAAATTACATTTTTTTTTATTTACTTTTTTATATTAAATTGCTTTAGATACATAAAAAATTCAAACGCTGCTCATAAGTTTATGATACAATAACATATGAACCTGTTTATTACGAAAATATATAATTATTTTACTTAGGAATTCTGTTTTCGTTTAAAACAAATTTTAGCGATAAAACGGCCGTTCAAGTTGTTTTGTCGGTAAAATGTTGTGTCCTATATTATAGTCTGCGATAACGACGGCTGCGGCCAAGGAAACAGAATTCCGAAATGGATTCGGAGTGAGACGTTCAACGTGAAATATCGTGACGGCCGTGGCACTCCCGTGCAGTCAAATTATATGACTACACTATATGACTACTATATGACGTAGGGTCATAAAGGAATAAAATAGAAAAAAAGTCACATTCAGAAAAATAACTAATACAGTTAGAAATTAATTTTTTTCAGTATTACCGAAAATACCGAATAATTATATACAAGATAAACTAATTGATCCAAAACATGACTTGTATCGAGTGCTCATAGAACTTGTTAGTTTGAGTAAGTGAATTATTATTTTTTTAATAATATAATTATATTTTACGTATTTAATTAATTTTTTAGTTTTTATCGATTTAAAAGTTTATAGAATGAATCTCTTTAGCTGTGTTTCTTGAATATTTTTGTATTATCAGTATTTAATCTATCTTAACTCTTCATATATTTTTTATTACTATATTAAATTAAACCCCAAAATGACAGTATACAAAATGTATGTAAAATATAAAATATATATAATCTTTCTTTTATCACAATTACATATCACATTTAAATATTTACTGTTCTTTTTATATTTTATATATAGTATATATATGTGTCCTTATATGTAAGTACAATATTGATGTGAGTGAGAGAAAAAAAAATACATAAAAATAAAGAAAACAAATTGTACGGATATATTTAAATGTGATATGTAATTGTAATAAGAGAAAGATTATATACAGCTTAAAAGGACGCCGCACCGAAACGAGAATATATGTTTCAATAAATCATAGAACGCGAAATTTTTTACTACTTTTGTAACGGCGCAAGCACGCGGCGACAACACATCGCATGGCTGATACGGGCGCTGTTTAAACCCAAATTGATAACGCATTTTATTGTTTCATGAACGTTCGTTTTGTGAATATTGTTTCATTAGGTATATTATATTATGACAGTTACGTACGTTGCGGTGGAAAACATTTTTTCGGGTACAAATAATGGTCTGATTACTTCGAATAAAGTATGCTTTCGGTAGCAAATCGCATCTTGAAAACGAATTGAATTTCGATCGTAGGAAACGGAAAATTGGCAATTTTTTATACGCTTTTTATTTTTTTTTATTTTCGTGATTTCTTATTAAGTTTTAATAGTAGGGACCTGAACATTTTTTTGAGTATTAACATTAGTTATTTACAATCGTGGTAAAATTTTTGAACGGAATAGTTAATTATATGGAAAAATATAGAGTTTTGAACGAAAAATTTAATATTACATACAATTTTGGGATTATCTCTTTGAAAATTTTGTAGAAGTCAAATACTATATTACTAAATCTTTTTACAAAATGTTTCGAAAATCGTAACAGGCAAATTTTTTTATAGGTTTTTTTTTTTTTTTTTACTGATGTATGAAAACCTTTTTTGGGAAAAAAAAATGGTCCGATTACCATAAAAAGGGAACTTTTCTATACCAAATTTCATTTAGTTGGTACTTTATTCAGCACATTTTTCGAATTTCTACAAAGTTTTTCCCTAGAAGAAGAAAAACTACCAAAAATTGGCAAAATTACGATTTTCGTCATTTTTTATTTTTTATTTCGCGATAACTAATTGAGTTTTTATCGTAGGGACTTGAAATTTTTTTTTAAGTACTAACATTAATAATATACAAGTGTGGTAAAATTTTGGAACAGATTAGTTAATTATTTGGCAACATTTACAGCTATTAACTTTTTGACAAAAAAAATTAATATTATCTACAATTTTGGGTTTATCGGTTTAAACATTTTAAAGAAACCTAATAACATAATACTTAATTTTTTACAAAATATTTTGAAAATCGTGAGTGACAATTTTTTTTATAAGCTTCTAAAATTTGAATATTTTTAGTAGAATTGAATATTATATTTATATATATATATTTTTTTTTGATGTATGAAAACATTTTTTCGGATAGAAATAATGGTCTGATTACCACAAATCGGGTATGCTTTCGGTAGCAAATTGCGTTTAGTTGGTACTTTATTTAGATCATTTTTTTTAAATTTATCTAATTTGTATGCATTAACACAAGTATAAAAAAAAGAAATCAAATACTTAATAATCTTTTAAAATAATAAATAATTTGATGCTTCCAAAATAAATAACGTAATATATTTTTCAGGTAACTTTAGTCAACACACATTAAAAGATAATGCAATGCTTTATGAATACATTCCATACATGTTGAAATATTTAAACGGTAATTAGTAATGTAAATTAATCATATAAAAAATTAAAAAATTTCAAAGTCATACGATTTGAAATTGTGATGATAAAAATTAAGTGTCTTAGGGCATTGAGGGTATCACATTATAATTCTTCCATTCAAAATTATTTATATTTTACTAAGTAGTAATAAAGTTTTAATAAAATTGTGTAATACAACGTACGATATATATAAAAACTAACCAATATATTATTTAATATATATAAAACATCCAGATACATGGCTAAATATATAGGTATGTCAGCGAATTTGTGATTACGCAGGTGTCATGGCGGACACTGGCAGTGAATTTACTATCAATTATTATCATTAACAAATAACAGTAATAATTGGTCACACGTGAATATTGTGTGAGAAATTTCACATGATTTAAGCAGGTAATAATAATCTACTCTATCGATCACTGTTAGTTGAGATTTTCTTTCATGAAATATCATGGTATAATAATACATGCGCAAACTATAACAAAATTTTACAAAGTTGATGACATACCTATATATTTAACCATGGGTAGTGTATAAATGGTTATATAATAATAAAATGTACATGAAAGTCAACACCTGCAAAAAATATGTAAAGGAAATACGAATTCGTCCAAACCTTACCGTAATCGTATTTTTCCATTTGACTAGTTCATCTTAAATGTAAATATTTATTTCTAATTGTTTATACTTGCTTATCTATAACTGATAACCTATAATTGATTTATACAATTTTTAAAATTATTTTATTAGTGGTTATGTGGACTTGTTATATGACATTAAAATTATCAGAATTTGTATGCGTACACTGATCTTTAGCCATAGAAGAGCAAAATTTTTAAAATTATTTTTTATTCTGGACCCCCCCCCCCTCCGCTTATTTTGTTCTATACTATTGAAAAGTAATTTGTGTAAATTTTGTGTTCATCCTCTTCACGTGCCGCAAGGGGTTTAAAAATAACCAACAGGGGTAGTTTTATTGTTTTTTGAGTTTAATTTAAAAAAAGCTCTTCAATTCAATCTTGGTGAAAATATTACATTATATTATCATTTGTCAATTTGCATAATTCATAATAAAAATATTTAACGAAGCATGTAGGTAACAAAATGATTAGTAGGAACTAGTTTATAATATAGTTTTGACATAAATAAGGTTGAAGGGGGGGGGGGGGTCAAGGTGTTTAAACTCTTAAACCATCCCCCAGGCTAATCACTTCATGCACTTAATG
The DNA here is from genome assembly GCA_013282895.1 of Eriosoma lanigerum. Lineage (NCBI taxonomy): Eukaryota > Metazoa > Arthropoda > Insecta > Hemiptera > Aphididae > Eriosoma > Eriosoma lanigerum. The sequence continues at coordinate 1,654,335 of CM023359.1, forward strand.
CAAACAATAAATGTGTTATATTTTATTTTGCAAAATATTTATTAATGATAAAATAAATTGCAGCCGTAGAAAACCCGCATAACAAATAAACAACTTAAATTTAGAAATTCTTTGGCGATATCACATAAATTTGCCTCCAAGAGAGAAACGTACATTTTGTAATTTTTATAAATAACCTTTCTTTTAAAATTTACTATAATTTCGATAAACAACATTTTGCCGTAAAATGAATCGTTTGTCAAATACATTTAAATAATGACAATTTTCCCTAATTTTGCCATTTTCGGTTGTTTAGCTTTAAAAACTTATAAAAAAAAAATTGTCATACACGATTATGAAAATATTTTGAAAAAGATTCAGTAGTATATGCTTAGACTTTCATAAAATATTCAAAGTGATAAATCAAAAATTGGCGGAAATGTTAAACATTTTTAGAAAAAAGTTCAAAGTTCTATACTTGTCCAAATAATCAACCAATGCCTTCCAAAATGTTACTAAACGTAAATATTACCTATTTTAGTGTTCAAAATAATTTTTAAGTCCTTACAATCAAAACACTTTTAGTTATCACGGAATTAAAAAATTTAAAATAACAAAAATCGTAATTTTGTTAATTTCCCGCCATTTTTTTGGTAGTTTTTCCCCTCCTAAGAAGATACTTTTAAGAAATTCGAAAAATGAACTAAATAAAGTACTAATTAGACGCGATTTTATACCGAAAGCATATCCTTTTTGTGGTAATCAAACATTATTTCTACCCGAAAAAATGTTTTTATACATCAAAAAAAAAAATTATATATATATAATATTCAATTCTACTAAAAATATTTAAATTTTAGAAGCTTATAAAATATTGTGAATTACGATTTTTAAAATATTTGGTAAAAAGATTAAGTTGTATGTGATTGGGGTTCAATAAAATGTTTAGATCTAAGTATCTACGTTACCATGGAAAATATAAAATCAATTTCGGCAAAATTATGATTTCCGGGAATTTTGACGTTTTTCCGGCATTTTTTGGTAGTTTTTCTTTTCTCAGTGAAAAATTAAAAAAAAAAAAATAACTAATAAAGTACAAACTAGAAACGATTCACTACTGAAAGTATACCCTACTGGTAGTATTCGGACCATTATTTCTACCTTAATAAATGTTTTCATACATAAAAAAAAAAAAAAAAACATCTTTGTAAAACCAATACATTCTTCGCATTTTTCAGAATCTAAAATATAGGTTGAATGTGATGAGAAATTGGTATATTTTAAGATTGAAGAAATTACAAATTTTGACATTAATTCCATATTTTAATGTTTCGTAATGAACATAATATATTTCATAAAAATGTTTATATTTATGTATAAATTTATTGGTTTAAATCTTACAAAGAAAAACTATAAATATAATTTCAATATTCAGTACCTGTTACATTTTTGTTTTCTGATATATTTTTCAGATCTTGAAGTTTACCGTAAATACATAATATATTTTATAATTATTATCTATTAAATAAACTATATTTAGTTATAATTATATTTTTTTCTGTAAATTTATTTTATATTCTGGTTGTAAGAAAAAAGTTACATAATATTTAAATATAGTAACTATACTAATGTCTGAGATCTATTTACTAATAAATTAATAATATAATTGTGAAAAAAAAAGTTAGGCAATATAATATTGAACTTATTATGTTTAAACGTTTAGGAAAATAATTTAAATATTATAATTTATATCTTTTAAATAAGATAATATGTGGTTTATTAAAATAATTTTAACAGATGAACATATGACAAATAACAATATAACTGATGCTGCAATATGCTTAAAAGATAGTAAGTTTTGTATGATAAATAATAATAATTAATACAGCACCACTAAATTATAATAACAAACTGTATGTTACAAATTCTGAAATTGTACCTATATAATATAATCCTAATATTGTTTCTTTATGAAAATAAGGTACCTAATCGAATATAACATTTAGTTTTAATGACAGATATAATATAGATAGCTAACTTTCGTTTAAACTATGATGTCTGACATCTTTTGCGATCTTGGTCATGTATACATACTATAATCAAATTTATGGTGTAATAATGATATGCCCAAATAACTTTATAATATAGTATTATTTTTTGTTTTGACATTTAAATTAATAATATACATTTTTTTTTTTTTCACTAAAGAGTACTAAGTAATGAATGTATTTAGTAAATTTAAGATAATATATTATATTATATAGATGAGCATAATATTATATTTTAGTATACATGATACATCTACTTTATTTGTATGACTCTATGAGAGCATTATGAATATTGATTGTGGCGCAATAAGAGTCAAAATCTTGGAAGGTTGAAATACTTTAGTACCTATTATATATACGTATTTTAATTTCAGATAGTTTTGTTATAAAGTCAGCTAACTATATTATATATATAATTACTAATTTTTATACTATTTCGTAGTTCTTACTATTGTTAAGAATCTGGTAGCTTGCTCCAACGTTTAAAAAAAATATACCACAATAATAATATATATTATATTGTTTATAAACTTTTTACGCCAGATATACTTCCGTCAGTAATATAAATATAGCAATACTAGGAATAGGACAACCACATCAGTGGTATCAAAGGTTTATGATTATAATATATTTATTAAAATAGCCATCTGAATAGGATAACATGAATAATATTGTAAACTTTCATGAACTGTCAGGAGTGAATATAATACATATGGACTTTGTTTATATATTTATACGGGAGACGCAATATGGACCACACATTGTATCCTGTTAACTTGGAATTAAAATTATAACAAATAGTAGACATGATAAAAATACAGTAACAGAAGGGTCAATAAGAATACTTAAGTCTATATAACGAAGAACCAAACTAGGATAATTCAAATGACTACACAGACGACAATTTGAAAAACAAGTCTTTTAACACATCATTTTGTATTTATTATAGAACACTTGTATTCTATATTAACAGTTATATACGTTTTTCTATAAACATAATATTATTTGAAATATTGAGTTATTAACATTAGTTCTGATATTTGGAACACGTTGATCTGGTTGGCATGCAACACTGTTATTTGTAAAAAAAAATTATTATAATAATTGTGGAGGTAAAACATAATCCTGTTATCGCAATCGCTTTTATAATTTTCTATAATATTTCGTAACTACTTAGATATTGAAAATATAAAATCTTTGATATCTCCATGGATAATAGTGATAGTAATAATGTTTTTTTTTTTTTAATAGCCGTTGAATTCAGAATACCAAAAATATTATTGAACCTACAAAGGTTTTCTCGCAATTTTATTTATATCCATTAATTTAATTGTTCACATATATGGGAGTAACGCAGTGAAAGGGTTAATATTTAAATGTAATATTTCATCAAATAATGATTTCAATATTATAGGTCCTTGATTTTAAAAATAATTAAAATTCAAATGGAATCAATAAACCAATTTTACAAAAAATATTTACAAAAAAACAGGCAATGCAAGAATTAATTAATAAAAATTATTATCATAATATAGCATCTAGCTCTAAATCGTGTTTATGTATTATTAACTATAAATGCTTAAAGATTCCGTTAAATTAAAATTAACATATTAAATATTAATTATATGATCTTGTTAGTTTACTTATCACACCATTATGCAAATTTTTATGTAATTAACAACAGTATGTTTAGTAACATTATAGTATAGAAAATTAAAACAAAAATGAATTCTAATATTTATATACATTTTTTATAGTAATATTTAACAATGTTCTCTTAAGTAAGTTAGTACTAGTTTAGTTATAACTTACTTTATATGTTTTATGTATTATATTATAAAGAAAAATTAAAATAATTAAATTATAAATGTTTTGAATAAAACAAATATTTATAATTTGCAAATGTATATAATATCTTCTGTAGTCTATGATATGAGCCATTGTTATCTTTTTAGTTAACAATAATTTACTAAATTTTGAAGAATACAAAACAGCACTTGAGCGTACGTAATATTTTATTATTTAATTAGTACAAATAAATAGAAATTATTAATATCTATTAATAAATCGTAGACATATTAAATTACATTAACTATCGATATTAATAAATCTTTAATATAAATTATTTTTGTTATATAGATTTTCTAGTACATCGTGGCAAGTATATAATTTTTTAGAAATTCAGTCATATATGAATAAACATTTTAGTTGAAATAGAAAAAAATCTATAATTAGTGTTTTAATGTTTAGAGTAAAAATAATGTTTTTATTATTTGTAATTAAGATGAGTACGAAGAACCATATTTCACAAGACGTATGTCATATGTTTAATCCTCTTTTAGAAAAATATATTTATATACAATGCATACATGTACACTATACATGTAGTTTATCTTTTTAAATATTTAATAGGTATTGGATTCGAGAAAAGCCAGAAATGTATTGGTTTTACAATGTTGTTTTTTTTATGTTTTTGGAAGCACGATTACAGGTAGAAATAATGGTCCAATTACCACGAATAAGGTATGTTTTCGGTAGCAAGCTTTCGTGATAATTGATTCAGTTTTGAACGTAGAACTTAAAATGTTTTGAGTTTTCTTATAGGTAGTCTACCTCTACATATAAGATCAAATTTTGGAACGGATTGGTTTATTTTCTAATTAAATATAAAATTTTGAAATATATCCAAAAATGTTTTGGTTTGGCGTTTTAAACATTTTACAGAATAATACTCTTATACAACTTAACTTATTTATAAAATATTTTGAAAATCGTTATTCGCAATTTTTTTTTATAAGCTTCTAAAGTTATAATCTTTAGAAGAATTAAATATTTTGATATATCATGTTTTGAAATGTGTGAATGTACGATTTTGGATAAAAGTAAAGGTCTCATTACTACGAATAGGGTATGCTTTCGGTAGTACTTGTTGGTACTTTATTTAGCTTATTTTTGAAATTTCTTAAAAGTTTTTCCTTGAGAGTAGAAAAACTACCAAAAAATAAACCATAAAAATGAAAAAAATTACGGCAATCGTAATTTTGACGAAATTGATTTTAGATCTTTTATGATAACTAATGAAATTTTGAACATTGGGACTTGAAAATTGTTTTAGTGTTCTCATAGGTACTATGTAGGTTTTACCATAGGTAAATTATTATGGTACGGTTTATCAGTATAATATATTGTATTATATTGTGTTTCGCTCAGAATCGTATTTTCGAATGCATTATCATTGCATTCAAATCTTAATTACAATAATCCAGTTATTTCTTCAAAGAGCGAAGGGATGAAGGAGGAACCTCTAAATCTACCTTCATACTTTTTTAAAAATATTCAGGTTTCTAAGAAATGCAGTGGCATACATTTATAGTAAACCTATAAGTAACTCGTTCTATATCAATATATCAATATCATTGCAATTGTATAATGAAATTTTAAATTTTAAAATTTTGTATCAATTTTAAGGTTTTTTTAATAAATTAAAAAACTTTTAATAACCTAAAAATCATACACCAATGTAATTAAATACAATTTGATGACTATACATATTGTATCTACCAGAGATTGTTAATGTCATGATATATTCACTATTCAGATGTCATTTCATTACGTATACAGTTCAAAATCTAAATTATGTTAGTTTACATCTAGTGTATAGGTATTAGTAGATAAAGGCGGAATAATGTATAATTATGACTATGAAATTTTATTGCACCTTTTTTTAATATGAGTACTTACAGTGTTGTTTACGTACTTTAGTTCAAAATTCCAAATGGATGGCACTCCTTTTATAATCGGGTAAAAACTTGTAATTGTGAATTTTTCCCGACTATCAAAAAGAGCATTACCCGGAGGAATGTAGTATTCATTCACTTATGGATAGGGTGTGTTGAATAATAAAAACAGTTGTTGTTGTTGTGAAAACATTGACGTTAGTTTATATTATAACAAATATTGTAAAACTATCTGGGATTGCTACACATTGTACTCGATGGTTATGACTATTAAAATTAAATTCAAATTTAAATGATACAAAAACATTTTATTCCATGAGAAATTAAGTTTCATCCATGATTGCTAATTTTAATTGAGGAAACTGTTTATTTATTTATATTTATTTAATTTATTAGTAAATATCATTAATAATATAACTATACATGTTTTTTCTACTAATTTTAATTCTAATACTACATTGAAAAATAATTTTCTCAGTAAATAAACACGTGTTAAAAATGTTTTAATTAAGAAAAACAAAATATTTTCATAAGGCTACCAATCTCAAAAAGTCTATCTATCAAATTAGTCTCGTTCCATTATTTATAGTAAGTCAATTGGGCCTTAAGGGCTTCAGTTAAAGTTAAATAATATATTATCTATTAAATAAAAAAAAAAAGTGGGAAGGTCGATTAGGATGTTCCTCCTTAGTCCCATCGGTCCTCGGAGAAATTAGTGTTTTATTACAATTAAGATTTGAATGCAATGATATTGCATTAGGTCGAAGTTTCCACGTGTGTAAACTACCTATGAGAAAACTCAAAAAAAAAAAAAATCTAAAGTAACTACGTTCAAAATTGCATTTGTTATCATGAAAACCATAAAATCAATTTCATCAAAATTACAATTTCCGTAAATGTTGACGTTTTTCCGCATTTTTTGGTAGTTTTTCTTCTCCCAAAGAAAAACTTTTGAGAAATTCGAAAAATGAGCTAAATAATGTACAAACAATATGTACATTAATTAAGTACGGAAAGTGTACCCTAGCTATTTATTGTAATCGGACCATTATTTCTACCCAAAAAAGTGCTATCAGGTATAAAAAAAAAATATCGTAATATTTAATTACACAAAAATATTCAAATTTAAGAAGCTTCTAAAAAAAATTGTCAACTAAGGTATTAAAAATATTTTGGAAATAGATTAAGTAGTATTTGGGTAGGCTTCTATAAATCTTTCAAACCGTTAAATCCAAAATTACAGGAAATATTAAACATTATTGGAAAAAAGTTCAAAGCTCAATAATAGGCAAAAATCAACTAATCTATTCCAAAATTTCACCACATTTGTATATTGCCTATGTTAATACTAAAGAAAAATTTCAAGTCCCTACAATTTAAACTTAATTAGTTATCATTAAATAAAACAAAATTAAATAATAGAAACCGTAATTTTGCCGATTTTACGTCATTTTTCTTCTCCCAAGAAAAAAATTATGAAAAATTTCGAAAAATGAGCTGAATTAAATACCAACTAGACGCAATTTTTATCGAAAGCTTATCCTATTGTGGTAATCGGATCATTATTTCTACCCAAAATCGTGCTTTCAGACATAAAAAAAAAATTATTGTAAAACCAATATATTGCTCGCTTCGCTCAGAATCAAAAAAATTGTATAGTATTTAGTATCTATTATAAATAACATCTAAAAATAACACTAAAAACATATATGTGTTTTGTTAATTTAATAAATAACGTTTATATTTTTTATAGGAATGAAATGTAAGTATAAATAAATTTGAAATTTTCTAGTTTATAATTTTATATGGATATATTAGTTTAAGTTATATCAAAAGGTATAAAATGTATTAAAATGATCAACTTAGAGAATTTCAAAGGTGCAGTTATGCTATAATACCCTATACTACAGTTTTTGAATTTTCCAAACATTTTTCCTTGAGAAGTAGAAAATTGGCAAAATTATACGGTTTTTCGTTATTTTAAATTTTTTTATTTCTTGATTAATTGCGTTTTGATCGTAGGAATTTTTTTTAGTATTCACATAGGGAATATTTACATTTATTAACATTTTGGAACGGAATGGTTTATTTTTTGGCTAAATATAGAGCTTTGAATTTTTTCTAAAGATGTTTAATATTCCTGCAATTTTCTATTAAACGGTTTGAAATTTTTATAAAATGCTAATCATATACTATTTAATCTATTTACAAAATATTATGAAAATTGTGACTGACAATTTTTATCATGAAAATATAACTCTTTGAATTTTGATTGTAGGATTTTGAAATTTATTTTAAATATATATATGTGTAATTTACACTCGTGGTAAAATCTTGGAATGATTATCAGTTTAATATATTTTAATATATTTAGATTCGTTCAGAATCGTATTTTCTAATGCAATATAATTGCATTCAAATCTTAATAATCATAATAAACCACTTATTTCTCCTTGGATCAAAGGGACGAAATAGTAACATAAAGATAATATAAAAACATAAAATAATATTTAATAATATAAAATACTTCAATGATATTTAATCATTAACGATTACTGATTTATCACTACAATGTTAGTTTAATTTATGAATAAAATATATTAAAAATACAAAAGTAATACGTATATAAAAAATAAAGACGAATTTTTTTTTAATATCCATATTAAAAAAAAAAGTGTTAATTTAAGTTTGTTGTGACATAAAGTAATATTACAATTTATTTGTTTAGTATTTCCTCATAATTGGGAAACATGTTCAACATTTGTTAGAAGAGTAAATAATTCTCGTACCTTTAAATGTAAGTTATTAAAAATCTATTTATACAATTATGAAATATTGCAATGTAATATTATACATTAATTATTGAATTATTATAGATAAAATTATAATTTTTCGAGATTTATTAATATCTTGATAAAATTATTTTAATAGCTTGATTCAATTTATATCTATTTTATCCATTTCATTAGCAATCGCGTAAAGTCATCATTAAATCATAGAAATAGATATGCAATATTTATTTTCATTTTATTTTATTTTATAAACTATTATTAGTTATACGATAACTTTGTCTAATATGTTTATCCGTAGCAATAACAATTTAGATAAATAGTCATATTGTATTAAATAATTATTCGCATACTTCAATAATTTGCTTAATTTTGAAAAAGTAGTAAATTCAAAAGTAATGATAATTATTTAACATAATAAATTGTAAAAGTGAAGATATGATAATTCTATGAATAATATTAGTTTATATTTTATTTTATCTTGTATATAGTGAATGTTAATAGTAAGGATATAATTTTTTTCATAACTAAACATATTAACACATTGGCAATATATATTAACGATAAGCTTATTTTATAATTATGAGTTATATAATATTAATATTAACGTATATATTATGTGTTATCATTATTTCTAATATTTTATTAAAAATATTCATCATGAAATGAATAATTAAATAATCTTTTGGTCTTTGGAGAAAATATTGATTGAAGGACATTTTGTTGTAATATAATTAAAATTTGGGTGTAGATAATAATTTTACATTCGAAAAAAAGTAATGAATCGAATTCTGACATTTATGCAATCTAAGTGGCAGCTCAGTGTCGGACTGGGATCAAAAAGCCCAGTCTGCCTTTAGTTCAGAGGAGCCCACCACTAGGTCCAAATATTCAAAGTCAAAAATATTTTAACATTTTTTAAAACATAATAATTTATTATAAAATTATAACAATAAAACAGTTAAGTACATATGACATATTAAATTGCTTAGAAATTACAAACAAGATATTAAAATAATAAATTTGATAGTAAATTGTAGCTTTTACCATGTTATTAATAATTAAATTCTTATTATATTGATAATTATAGTTAATTATAGTTGTAGTATATGATAGTTATTAATTATTGAAATTAACAGATTGCTGTATAATGTCATGTGAATCATTGAACGCAAATTTTTAACAGTTATTTCATTTTTTACAAGAGAGTTTATAAGTTATCATAAGTAAACATTACGATTTACAAAAAAAAAAAAAAAAACAAAACCTAATTTAAATTGAATACAATATAAAACCCGTCACTCGGTAACTTTGACGTTAGTGCTGACTAGAGTACTGCTAGAGAGCAGAGTACCTAGTAACAAAATTAATAGTTAATAATATATATTAATATTTTTTATTGGTATTTAAAAAAATAATTTTAAGAATACGCCTCATGCTTACATCACAAATCAATGTAACTATCGTCTGGTACAGTAGAATTGTTCTGTTGTTTATTTGGTAAATTGCTATCACAAATTTAGTCAGAACAGTTATTTTTAGAAACAAAATAACTTTATTGACTGATGCCCGTTTCACATCGATGCGTTATCATACTCGACGTTTCGTACGTGTGTTATTCGATTAACATTATTAAAATTATTTACTATTTAAGTTGATACGCGTCGGAACTGACGAAATTTTTGAGAATTTCACCAGATCGTGAGCAAATATTACGTAGATTTTAGATTCGTGCATTTTAAGATTTATCAATAAACTTTTATAAATTTTATTTTGCTTTTTCTATTGTATTACTGGTAGAAATAAAAATGAGCAAAAAATCTGGGGCCCCGTCCACAATCGCGGACTAGCGGTCCGGGCCAGTCCGACCCTGTGGCAGCTTGTAAGATTTAAATGTGAGAGGCGATTAAAAATTACTACATATTTATAAAATTATAGAATACAATTATGTACGCAATTTCAGGTTTTTTTTGCAGTATTTGAAATTTATTTAATGTTAGAAAATATAACAACCAAAAAAATAAATCATAATTTATAATACAAAATAATCAAGCGTCTATCTTATGTTTCACTAAACATATCAATCATTTTTTCGTTAAAGATTGTGTAAATAATAAATTGTATCGTTGCACAGTTAGCAAGTATATTGAGTGGCTATTTAAATCTCCCCGGCGGCCGTATTATTACCTACTGAGTTTCTTCCTTTATTTTTGTATTTTGTTCGTAGTTATAATGAGCAACTTATCGTATTGATCCGGTTCGACGGTTGTAGACATATACTATTTATCTTTAAGGAAATTGCATTGAGATCGCTTTAATCTCATTATCGGTTTGATACTCATGCCAGCTGTATAGAATATTTTTAAATCGATCACTTTTAACTAATAAAAATAAAATTTTCAAAATTGCTGATATGCATATTAATCGAAAAATGATTAATCATTGGATTAATTGATCAATCGAAATTACGATTAACCGATTAATCGATAAAATTTGTTTATAATTTAATCAATTTGTAATTAAATTAGTAAGTAAACAATGTAATTTAAACAAGTCATAAACAAATGTTAAATTATAATATTGTTTTTCCTTCTTTTATTTTATTAAATTAGAATTATGTATAAATACAGTAACATTTTAATATATTTTATAATAACAATACACTCATAAATCATAATGTCCATATAAAATCATCCACATGGATAATATGAAAATAACCAATAATAAAAACTATTGTTAATCTAAACTGGTGGTAAATCGGTATATCGTATATGTTAATCTAAAAACTGTAATTACCAAGGCATAATGTATAATATATTGAATATGAATACATAATACGAATTTAAATGGGAAGTGGATATTTATTATTATAAATAGTTTATTGATTTAATCTTATGCATTTGAAGAAATTAATAATCGAAATTACGATTAATCAATGGAAATTTTGATTAATCGAAATAATTGAACAGCCCTATTTAAAAGTATATAATAAAACACTATACTATTTACATCTTGGCGTACTTAAAATTAAAATATTTATGCTATATATGATAAAAAGTACTAAAGCCATATAAATATTATATTTCTTTTATTTCTTTCAAAATTTAAGTTTATATATTTATTTATAAAAGTTTGTAAATTTGCAAAATGTTACAAAACTAGGTTATGTAATAAATTATTATGCTTCCATTTAATTTTTAAACCGTAACAAACAAATTTGCAAATTATATTACAAATGTATAAGAAAAAAATTAAATGTTTTGAAAAATGAGAAAGTTCTATAAATATACATAATATCAATGTAACTATGGTTCAAAAATATTTGTATTATATGTAATACACTTTTCTTAAGATGCGTCCATATAGTATGCAAACATGATATACATGACAGTACACGTATATGAATCATGAGTGATGTTTGCCAAAAATCACATACTGCATACACGTTTTCCGTATACATAGTATTTGTTGTTCTTGATTGTGGTATTCGCTATATTTTTACTGTAGATTACATATCACAGAAAATACAGTATAAACAATATCACCATCGGATCAAACAATAAATAAGGGTAAAACTTCGTCCAATAGTAGGCAAACTATCTTTTCACGTACCGCTATTATCGAGAAATTGAAATATATATGCGTGCGCTGTGTGCACTGTTTGTAAACACGTCCACACCAGCAATGTTTTTAGTTAATTTGCACTGTATTTGTGTGTACTGTATGTCATGTTTGCATACTATGTGGACGCATATGGGCGTAGTTTGAAAAAATTATCTAGAAGGGCTATAACCCCAGATTATTTTCAAAACCCTCTTAATTTGTCAGAGGCGTCACTCATTTTATTTTTGAGTAGTGTATTAAGAAATTAAAAATGACCAAATAAAGAAAACACACTCTAAACTACTCACATTGTCTATATTTTTACAAAAATATTATATAAATAATTTAACAAATTAGGGGAGAGGGCTATGATAGGTTCTGAGGGGACTATAGCCCCCCTAGCCTCCAACCAAAATACGTATATGTGGACGCAACTTTGTATACGTTTTTATACCTCAAAAGGTACGTCTACAATTCCACATAGTATGCAAACATGACATACAGTAAACACAAATACAGTACGTTATTCACTAAAAACGTTGTTGGTGTGGACGTGTATACACATATGTATTTCGTGTTTGCGATAATAGCGGTACATCGAAGGAAATTTTGCCTACTATTCGACGAAGTATTACATCAAGTTTTACAGTTTTACACGTATTTATTGTTTGATGGTGATATTGTTTATACTATATTTTCTGTGTATATAATCCACAGTAAAAATAAAGCGAACATCACAAACAAAAACAACAAATATTATGTGTACGGAAAACGTGTGTGCAGTATGTGATTTTTGCAAACATCAAACACGATTCATATGCGTAGTATTGTATGTTATATTTGCATATACTATGTGAAAGTTGCATTATTTATCATGAAAAGTTTTAATCGTGCTGTTCATCAAAATAAAAATTTTCGTGAATTTTGTACTTTTAAATTATTTTTCGATAGTTGTTCTTATTTTAAAGAAAGACTTTTGAAATTCGCATTGTTTAGAATCTAAAATAAATACTAAAATATAATATAACTATAAAACTGTATTTATTTTACAGAATGTGAACAAGGTAAATAATAAACTATTTTTTTATCAATTAATTACCATCAAGGATTATTTTTTCTTTATACTAAATGAGAATAAATTAAGTAATCAGTAATATAAATTGTGTAAAGGTTATATCACAGTTCTATTTTATAATTTCAATATTTCCTCGAAAAATTAAAACTTTATTTTTGCCGTTTTATTAAAAATGTTATTTAGACAATAGGCAATAAGACTCTATCAATTATTTTTTTAGTTTTTAACGTTTTAATATTTTAAAAATTCAACCTTAAATTGTTAAATTATATTTAATTATATCTGATGTGATTTTGTAATTGTATTGTATAAAATTACACACTATAAATAGAGTGCACAATATAAAATTAATTTTTTTTATATTTTTTTAACTAAACGTTAAAAATAAAAAATAAATTAGGTAATAGTGTAATACTATTGCTCATTGACTAAATAATAACAATAAAAAATAAATAATTATTGTCATTAAAATACTGCATTTGAAAGTTTTAATTTTTCGCGGAGATATTGTAATTAGTTAATAGATCTAAGGCATCCCTTAAATAAAAACATATGTATTATTTAAATTTATACCTAATTAGGAAAATACAATAATCCATTTATAGCAGAAAAGGCCATTTATTTTAATTTTAATCGGTTAAGAGAGGACGCCACACAGAAACGAGAAGGCAAGCAACGAATCATAGAACGCGCTTTTACTACTTTTGTAACGGCCCAAGCACGCGGCGACTGCACATTTCCTCTTCCAATATATCGAATCGTCGTCTTTGTGCCAGCCGATTGCACTCCATAATATTTGATTACGGGAGCGGCGCATCATTCTAAAATCAGTCGTCTGCTGGTTGTTTATATTATTTTTGCCTTGGTTACGGGGGTGCCATTTTATTATTTTTATAGGGGGAGCGAAAATTAAAGCAGGTCAAGTTTTACGCCGATCAGGACAATTTTGTTTGATATTAAAATTATGTTAGTAACTGACAACTTCATTTGCAATGCATTTTTTAAGAATGTACAATGTTTTTTAATTATACCTAATATTATTAAACATGCCTATATTATTCACTGCTCAACAAACTATAATGACACAAAATACAAACGACAAAATGGTACAAATATACAAATTTTCAATAAGTTCGTCGACAATATTATTGTAGATTATGAAGGTGGTGTATGGCGCATTTGAATATTATGTATCGGCGCGATAAAATACGTAAAAAAATAGGGGAGCCGTGGCCACCCTGCTTCCCCACCTCACCAAATAGCGCCCCTGTTTGGTTATGTTATTATGTATTATGACAATCAGCTATACGCATAAAGATAGGTAATCCAAGTTTAAATTCAAACAATAATACAAATTACGTATTTACATCGTATACGAGTATAAGTAATAACTAACAAGTATATTATTAGGTATATTAATATTGTTATTTGTTAACATATATAAATTATTCAAATGAATTATTATTTATCGATAGAAATAAAAAATAAATTAAATTAAGTTTACTGTTTTAAATACATTAAAACTAGTGTATAGGTGTTGTGAATTGAGTTTTTCACGTGCGATTACAATATATATATATTTGTGTGTTGATTTGAGTAACAAACATGATTAAAAAATAAATATAATATTGTATAATTTATATATAACAATGTCCGTATTTTAGATTCTGAGCGAAATGAAGAATGTATTGATTTTAGAAAGATTTTTTTTTTTAATGATGTATAAATTATATAATTCTGTACTATACACACGTAGCAACCGTATTTTATATAACAATAAAATACTAGTAATATGAAATGAAAAATAAATCGTGAGAACTAATAAAATAATGAATATTTTGGGAGTTGTTTATCATATGGACAACAATGTCCAGTTACCATATTATTATTGTATGGTAAATAATTATGTTATCACTTATTTATAATAATGTTATTATTAATCAATGTTCGATGAATTTTATTTGATTATGCGGAATATGAACAATGTAAAAAAATATTTTTTAATAAAATCAACACATATAAAGTTCCTGATGTTATACTAGTTCCTTATTTTTATTATAAGTTATAAGTTAATAGTGATATTACTAATAACTAATATTTCAATATGCATTTTTGTTTTGTTGTGTTATGACTTATGAATTATGGATATTAACATAACTTTTTTCTAGTAATAACATCGTATTATATAACCAAGAAATAAAAAAACCTGTATTTTTACATCACTATCTATAACTAATTGATTTAAATTTTTGTATAGACTCTACATGGTATGATTTATTGGTGAAAAGTAAGTTTTTATTCATTTTTTTTATTGTTCAGTGCCCTAACAGACATACCATCTTTTAAACAAGACAATATTGATCAAGTAGATATCGCGATAAAATAATAAGGTGTCAAACTAATAAGAATAATTTTTTATCCGCTTAATATGGAATAAGATAAGATATTAAAATTGTAGCGCATCAATTAATAGAACACTAATTAGTAGGTATATAATTAATACAATTACGACGGATAGAAAATGAAGTACAGAAAATTAACTTATAATAGTCATTCTCTGAGTTGTCAATTTAAAAAAATTAACAACAGATAACATAATACATTTTGTTTCACACATATGTGATCTATCATTTACAACTTCCCGTAAGTTTATTTATGCTGATAATATTGCTCACCACTTAACACAAATTTTTCGAAGAAATTATATAAAATGATCTATAGGACTATTATAAATTTATAATATAAATACTTACATAAATGGCTCAAAACCTAACTTAATACGGTTGAACTATAGTAACAAATTTCCACTTATACAACCGATTGGCAATTGACAATTGTTTTTAATGAGCAACATGTTAAGAACGAACTGGCAGGGTATCAAATGTTTTATTGTATCATGCTATATTTATGTTTTATATACCGATACAATTAAAAAAAAAAAAAAAAAATAATCATTATATGGTTTAGTTTGGAATAACATATCAGCATGGCCGCACGCATTGATGGCGAGAGGGGCTACGACTATTTTATTTTATATTTGTTTAAATTGGTGATATTTAATTGGAAATATGTAAAATAGGAAATATAATTATATATAAAGACATTTAATATAATAAATTATATTGTGTTGAATAATGTTGAACTATGAATTTTTAGTTTTATACTGAGGGTGTATTAAAAATAAAATACACTTGTTCCCTTCCCCTTCCACGAAATATATTTCTACGGACGGCCTTGCATGTCAGCCATATTATTGTAAATTAAACTTGTATTATTGTAAATATAATGGAACCTATCTTATACTCCTTGAAACACGAACAATTTTCGCAATAAATTAACACCATCATTTGGTCTAATATACATGCATTGTAGATAGTGGCGTATTGAGGGATTTATTTTATGCTGTCCAGATAATATTTTTCCCTCTAAAAATATAATTAGAGTTTGATCATAGAATCGTTTTAAGTATCACGCCTTCACATTATTATTTTTATTTTTTTTTTACTGTCAAAAATATTTTAAAATGTTAAACTTTAACAACTTGGGATGAGCCACAAATTTCTAAAAAAAAAAAAAAAAATAGTGGGTGTTTTAACCCGCAAGACACCCCTCCCCCTAAATATGCCACAGATTTTAGGTGCTACAAGTATTTGTGTGGAAGACTGTAAGAATTGTTTGAGTAGTTGATTTAGCTTGAAAATGTTGAGACGAGATGGAAAATTGCAGCGAAAAGTTTAAAATCAGGCAATTGCTTTAATTTCATTTAAGAACAATTTTTAACTAGTATATGAGAACTAAGACATTTTTAAATGAAATCTTTTTTTTTTTTAATTATTATAAACAGGAAATATATGAATTATGTATTTATAATATTTGACAAGTTATGCTAAGAATTAGTTTTTAACACTAAAAATATTTTATTATTTTCAGATCAACCAATACACGGAGAATCACATGACTCATATGCTATGAGAACTATAAAACATGGTAAAAATATTATATAAACCTATATTATCATATGGTCATAAATTTAACCCATAGTAGAGCATATATTAATTCCTAACTACCATACGCATTAAAATGTAGAATAATAGTCAGCATAGAACAACGTGATAGTAAAGATTTTAAATAATATATAATATTCATATTTTTAATTATCATTGCCCATTAGTCAATCAACATATATGACTATTAACTTATATTAATAAAAAAAAATATATCGTATGAAACATTTAACTAGGTTTTATTAAAAATCTTAAAATATTTTAATAATAATTCTAATAAGTAATGTATCAATATATCATTAAAAAAAACAAAAACAAATTTTCTATGTATTTATTAAAAACATATGTATTATCTAGTTAAATAAAAATTAAATGTTTAAATTTAATAGCTATACAATATAATATCGTCCTATGCCATAGAAAATATCACTTATTGAAATTTATATAAAACGAATGTATAAAATCAATACATATATATTATACATGAATATATATATATATATATATATATATATAGGCTTAATGCCAGTACAATTCGAAGGTATACGGAAAGTATATTCAATGGAAAATGATTTTACTTTTTATGGTAAGTAAATAATTTAAATTTATTAAGGAAGAAACTAACTTTATAAAAACATAAAAAATGATCATAAACATACATAATTGCAAAACTAATATATTCTTCACTAAAACATTTTTTAAAAACCAAATTTTTCGTTACATGTTATCCAAATTTTTAATTATTGTTTCTATCAATAATATTACCTTCTCATATATTATAATTATCATACATTATTTAAAACTATTGCTGAACACCAAAGAAATAATACTTTCAACTAACAGAATAATATATTATAATATTATATGGGTTCACCGAACAAAGCGAATCACAAATAACTTATGTATAATCGACTTATATATATGACAAATATACGGAAAAAAATAAGAAATATTAACACCACCATATATCATATTTATCCTCATTGTCAGCGGCCCATATAAAATTTGTTCGTGTGCCACATACAACCCCATGTGTCGTCATTTGGTGCCATTTACTGCGGTAGAGCGTGTTATGCTGTGTTTGAATCAATAATTATTAATCAACAATTTTCACTATTTTTTAATAAATCAGATTTTTGAAAATATTTTACTTCTTTATAAATTAAAATAGGATTATAACTTCTTAATTATTTTATATTAGATTCTGAGCTAAGCGAAGAATGTATTGGTTTTACATTGATTTTTTTTTTTTATGTCTGAAAGCACGATTTCGAATAGAATAATGGTCTGACTACCACGAATAGGGTATTCTTTTGATAGAAAATTGCAGCTAGTTGATACTCTTTTTAACTCCTTTTTTGAATTTCTCTTTCTTTGGGAGAAGAAAACCTGCCAAAAAATGGCAGAGATTACACATTTTTTTTAAATATTAACATAAGCATTTTACATGCATGGTAAAACTTTGGGATTGATTGGTTGACTTTTTAGCCATGTATAGAGCTTTGAACTTTTTTCCAAAAATGTTTAATATTTCCTGTAATTTTTATCTTAATCTTTTTACAAAATATTTTGAAAATCGTCATTGACAATTTTTTTTTTATAGGCTTTTAAAGCTAAACTACCAAAAAAGAATTTTTTATTTCATGATAACTAATTAGGTTTTGATTGTAGGGAATTCAATTTTTTTTTTTGAGTACTCACATAGATATTGTACATTATAGAAAATAATTTTAAAACGATTAGTTCATTTTCTGACTAAATATAGAGATTTGAAATTTTTTCCAAAACTGGATAAGATTACCTGCAATTTGGGTTTAACGGTTTGAAAATTGTATAGAAGCCTACTCATTCCGTACTTTATCAACTTCCAAAATATTTTGAATATCGTAAGTCATATTTTTTTTTATAAGCTTCTAAAATTTGAATATTTTTAGTAGAATTGAATATTATGATTTTTTTTTTTATGTATGAAGACACTTTTTCTGGTAGTCATAATGGTCCGATTACTATGAATAAGATATGTTTTCGATTAAAATTGCATCTTGTTGGGACTTTTTGTAGCTCATTTTTTTCGAATTACTCAAAAGTTTTTTCTTGGGAGAAAAAAAAATGATGTAAAAACGTCAAAATTTACGGAAATCGTTATTTTGATAAAATTGATTTTAAGTATTTCAAGATAACTAATTGCTTTTTTGAACATAGATGCATACTTTAATTTCTTTTTTTGAGTTTTGTCATAAGTAGTTTACACACGTAGTAAACTTATGGAATAACCTATCAGTATAATATATTGCATTATATTGAATTTCACTCAGAGTCGTATTTCCTAATGCAATATCATTGCATTCAAATCTTAATTATAATAAACCACTTATTTCTCTGAGGACCGAAGGAAAAAAGGAGGAACATCCAAAATATCCTGCTTTTTTTATTTATGAATATTAAAATATTAATTCTTAATATACTTATAGTGATTTAAAAATAATTTTTTTTTATTACATTAGGTTTTTGAAAATATTTTGCTCCTGTATAATTTTATATAGGAATATAATTCCTTAACTATTTAATTTTTACTAAAATAATAATTATTTTATTTTCGATGATCATTAGTTTATAAGGATAGTCAATATTATTCTTTTCATTTATGAATATTAAAATATTAATCCTTAATATACTTAAAATAATTAAAAATGAATTTGTATATTATTAAGGTACACATAATGAAGTAATGACACAATCCGTATCATATGCAGTACATTTTATATATAAATTATTTAGCTACAGTAATTATTATTATTAATTAATATAATAAAATTAAATACTTTCGTACTATAATGAATAGTACAATAATTTACTAAGTAACTAATATTTCTTTGTGTAATCGATATCATCGTTTGATATATACATATATAATGTGATGATTCATTTAACGTACTACACTAATTTTTTCGACCAATTATTGTTTTTCAATTTTTTTTTTTTTTACAAAATATTACTTGTAATCTGTCACATTATATTTTTAAAAATTTTATCTTGCTTAAATTATTGGTTTTATATTTTTTTTGAATGGCAAGCTATATATATTCGTTTCAATTACATGGGTAATAATTTAAAAATACTTCATTTTAAGACATTTTTATTTTTCTCAATTAGTTTTTGTAATATTGATATTTGAAAATTCGATTATTTTAATATATATATAGGAAATGCTTTTGTAACGATTTTTATGTCACTGTAACTACAGATCACACTTTGAAATTTTCCATATTATAATAAGTACATTTTAGATTCTGAGCGAAGCGAAGAATATATTGATTTTACAAAGATTTTTTTTTTTTATGTATGAAGACACTTTTTCGGGTAGAAATAATAGTCCAATTATCACAAGTAGGGTATGCTTTCGGTAGCAAATCGTATCTAGGTAGAAAATCGTCAAAATTACGATTTCTGTTATTTCAAATTTTTCAATTTTGTGATAAGTAATTGAGTTTTAATCGTAGGGACTTGAAATTTTTTTTACATATTAACATAAATAATATACATAAGTGGAAGAATTTTGGAAGAATTTTGGAACGGATTGATTAATTATTTGGCCCAGTATGGAACTTTGAACTTTTTTCCAAAAATGCTTAATATTTCTGGCAATTTTTGACTTATTGCTTTGAAAATTTTATCGAAGTCTAATCATATACTACTTAATCGTTTTACAAAATATTTTGAAAATCGTGACTGACAATTTTTTTTTATAGGCTTTTAAAGTACAATTTCCCGAAAATTGGTAAAATAACGGTTTCATTATTTTATTTCTTGATAACTAAATAAGTTTAAATCGTAGGAAATCGAAATTTATTTTAAATAGTTACATTCGTAATTTACATACGTGGTAAAATTTTGGAATGAATTATTAATATAGCATATTGTAATATATTGAGTTTCGCCCAGAATCGTATTTTCTAATGCAATATCATTGCATTCAAATATTTTTGTATAATAAACCACTAATTTATCCGAGGACTGAGGGGACGATGGAGGAACGTCCACAATCGACATTCCCACTTAACTTTACTTTTTAAAATTATTGTGTGTTTATAAATAGGCAATACACCTTTATCTGTATTTATACTTATATTTCAATTATTATAATATAAAATAACTAGATAACGAACTACGTAGCTGTGATGTAGTACAGACACGCATTTCAGTATGAAACTGATTTACTCCGAAATCGCATGTAGTATGTACTTTGAACTTTCTGTGAAATGGGTAAAAACAGATATTGCCATATTGTTTATATGACAATATTATAATCTATGATATTATCTTATTATTTATCACTTTATCAGTAATATAATCAGTCATTCAGTCCATGATAATAAAACAGAATAAGTAATCGATCTACTCGTGTACACTGGTGTACTTACACTTTTTTTTAAAAATGACTGGTATCAATAGTGTAATTGATAATGCAAATTCCGTATGATGGTTGAGTGTAAACTAGTAATAGGTACAATTTACCGTGATTTAACTGATCAAAGATTGGTTCTACATATCTTCTACTATTTTATTGAAATTGTTCAACATTATTTGAAAAAAATATAGCACCTTATTTTATAATATGAGTATTCGGGAATGGTATATAAAGAACATAAATAAAGTATAATAATAATTCGTAATTTTTTTTTATTATTTAATAAATATTAACTAGTTATTATTCATTTAAAAATAAATCTATTATAAATAAAATTTTTTAGTTATTTTTTTTTATTTAAATATGATTCGTATTATATTGAATTTTCACAACATGGTATAAAACGTAGCATGCTGCTTTTGAATAAACTAAATAACAAATTTGTATAAATTAAATTAAAATAAAATGAATGTAAATACTAAATATTTCTCATCGAGAGTTGTATAATATCCATCTGCCAACAGCCAACTAATCTTTTAAACTTTGATCGGACTGATTATTATTTTTCAGTAGATACATTGAATAAGTCTTACGACAATAATTAATAAATTGGCGTCAGTAATACCTATGTGTAAACTTTAGTGGTGTATTTAAGGGGGATATAGATGAAATATTGACATTCCATATCACCTCTTTGACAAAATCCTAAATATGTTACTAGTAGACTTTATCTTATTTCTTAATCATAATAATATTATACTTATTATAAGCATTCGTAATAATATGATGTATGGCAGTGATATATTATTATGATTTAATAATAAAATATTTTTACTCATAGAGTTTTTAAATAATAATGAACAAGAAACCGTTTTATTATTTATTAAATACTCATTTTAACACTTAATTTAAATCACTGTATTTCATTAAAAATTGCAAAAAAAAAGATTATTTTTAAATTTTTTTTCCTATTTGGTGATTTAAAAATGTATATACCATGCCATTTGAAAAAAGTATAAAACATCAAAAATATACAAGATAAAAAATTGTAAAAAAAATTATTTATAAATTTAATATAAATCATTTTAAAAGAAAAAAAATTGACTGAAATAATGAGTGTAGTACGATATTATGTGTACTCCGTATATGCATAAAGTGATCAGAATATTTGATAAGAAAATAATGGAAATAAAGATAAAAAGTTAAGAAATTCACACATTTTTGTTTTATAAATTCTGATGACTTCGTATACATTTAACATAGTAGTATTACTAATTGTTAAAAATAAACAAATAATTAATATACTGGCTAATTATATATACATATTTTTTTTTTGACATAATGTAGGTGGCCACATTTATGAAAACGTATAACGTTAATGCTGATATGCGGAGCCATCAATTATTAAGATATAATGATTATAAGACCAATTATATAGTGGAAATTTAATTAAAGATTTTTTTAAGGATGTAACCAATATAATAATAAATTCTTATTTTACAATTTAATTAATACTAGCATATTTAAAGTAATGAATGGAATTTTCCATTTAAGATCCATATATAGGATTTATTTCCATTTATACTAATAAAATAAATCAAAAATCTTATTATAATTATTTATTATTTATTTCTTTCATAAATATATGTATAAGACAATAACCTGAAATACTATATTTTACGATAATAAGTTGTATAAAATGTACTATTTTATTAAACAAACGAATAGTATGTTGAAATAAGAAAATCGGAATAAAATAGTAGATTTTATCAAATATATTGCTTATGGTAGTACCTGTGGTTGGCTAAAATTATATATTCCCATACAACACAACCCACAGACTTAAATTTTCCAAATTAACCTTCCTTAAACCCACATATTATAAAAGGACTGAAAATTTCCTATTCGATCAGATGACTATAGTTTATTATTAAGCAATCATATCATAATATTTTATACAAGTAAATATAATATACTAATTTGAGAAAAATAATATGATTGCATCACGGATAAAATAGGTATAGGAATATAGAATCAGGGCTTGCATTTGAAAAATTAATTTCTTTTAACGTTATAAAACGTTTGTGTTTAACGATATCAAATAATATAACGTTATTCAATATTTTCTTTAAATTTAATTTTTTTCGTTCTTTCTAATACATCATTTAATGTTTATTAAATGTAAATATATGCTACAACCATAAGTGAAATTTCAGGGGAGCTAAGGGTCAGTATTATAATTATTGGTTAGGCCATCGGTCACGTGACGATGTATTAAGCTATTTACGGACCGTTAAACTGATTTCAGTATTACAATCCTCCGTAAATATTATTTTAGGTTAGATTAGGTTAAAGTTTAAGGTTATATTTCTACGTTATCAGTTATCATGATATGTCAAGGTTATGATGGGGCATCCGCAATGAGTGGAAAATTTCACGGTACACATGTATATGTTCAAGAAAAATTTCTATTGCATGTACGTTCATTGTGCGCCCAATAGTTTGAACTTATACTCTATTCCAAATAAGTTGATCCACCCGGCCAACGAAAATCTGTCGGCGGCGCGCATGCCCCTCCTAAACGTTATAGCTATATCAGACGCTTTTTTTCGACGTATTATTCCTTCTATAAGAAATTGATCGAATAAATTTATTCATTTTTTAAAACGCCAAAACTAAACTAAAAAAATAAAATTGATTGACTTCATCAATTATAAAAATGTACCAAAATCAACACATTATAAATTAAAACAAATATGTCCAACACACCTTGGGTTCAACAACATGATTTAATACTGATATATTTAGAATTACAAAACGCCGTAATTGATGCTTTAGAAAATATAAGTTCGTGAGTAGATAAAAATACAACTTCATCGACTAATCAACTTCTTTCCATTATTAACAATTGTCAATTTCAATTTTCTATTTAAATAATAACTAACGTATTCTCTATAAGTCTACCGTTAAGTAGACTTTTACGAATTCCAGAATTTGATATTTCACACGCAATTAACATGGCAAATATTTCTGTAAATGTTTAAAAAACAATGAATGAAAACGTCGAAAAAGAATTTCAAACTAATTTTCAAATAGTTAATACATTTTGTAAAAATTCAAATATTGGAATTAAATGTCCACGTCTTACTGGTAAACGAACGCACAGAGAAAATATATTATTAAAAACGCCAAAAGAATATTATAAAATTTCTGTTTTTATACTATTTTTGGATAATTTTATTTTAATGATAAGCGATAGATTACTTAAACACAAAGAATTATTGAAAAGTTTCGGTTGTTTATTTCCTAAAAAAAGGAAGAAATTACCGAAGAAAAAAAATTGACGTAAGTATTTGATTTTAAAATACAATACATTTTTACCGTCAAATTCTTATATTATAATAATAGCAGAGTTTAAAATGTGATGAAATAAATGAAAAAAATTTAAAAATGTACATAATATATATAATAATATTATATTGTAGATATATTTTTATTCCTGTAACCACCCCCATAAAGTCATTCTGGATACGCCACTGCCTTAAAATATATTATTTTTGTATTTTTCCATAGACCTTATACTAACTTAACCTAGTATAAGATCTATGGATTTTTCCTCCACATTGGGTTCTATATTTCTGTATTCTGTTTTCTGTAACTGTTTTACATTTGCAATTTTCAGTTCTCACAAAAAATTAAAAAATAGACAATAAAAATGTTAAAAGTAATAATTTCTATATTCTAAAATATCCATGATTGTATTTTATTAATCAAATAAAAATAATGTTTAATTTTATAGAACATTTGTTCTGTTTTATTAAAGACCAGTATTTTCTTATATTATCACAATTCACAAGTAATAAATGGATAAAATCAAAACGATTGATTATTAGTATAGGTATAATTGATAATAGTTTAAAAAAAAATTAACGAAAACGCAACATTCAATCAAAAACTTTAACGATCTGTAAAAATATTTCAAGTGGCCGACGTAAGTTAACTGACCGTAATCGACTTATTAACGATGTTAATTGACGTTTGTAATACATGCTGTTTTCTTTTACGGAGCGTTAAATCGTAACCGAGACAAAACCATCGATTGTAATACCGGCCCTAAGAGTTCTTCCAATATACTATTATCTCCTACATTTTTAAAATTAACATGCATCCAACTACAGAAACCCCCCTTCCCACAATATTTAGGATCAAATTGCACCACTAGCTACTATAGTAGCTAGTAATTTTACATGTTCCTTTTTTTTTATATTTTTTTTAGCACGGTACAAAGCACAGAACTCAAAAGTAAAATAAAAACTAATAACGTATAAGTACTGAATAATAATACGATAATCATCATTTACTCTTTCTGCATTTGTACTTGTCAAGTCTTCATCAAACAACACACAGACGTAAACATTAAGTATAAATAGCAATTTGAAACAATATAAAATAAATATAAGTAATAAATGAATTATTGTGTATGTGGCAAGCGGTGGAAATTTTACTTTAATTACATCAACAAACAGTATATTCTGAGTTGCCTAATATAAGAATTTATAAATAAAATATCGGATATCCAAATTGATGCTGAAAACCATCGCCGTCAGTGGCGTAACTGAGTACAAAAATAGGGGGGGGGGGAATAATATACTCACCAAAATTGTAAACTAGTAGGGGGGGGGGAGTAAAATACATTTTCCTTTTACATATACCTAATGTTTTGTTTTTACACTACTACACAAGGCACAATCCTCAAACTCATGGTTATTATTTTAATTTGATTTTAGTTAATAATAATAAGTGTTAATAATAATACTAATAAGTGCTAATACTAAAATAATACTAATAATTCTAATAAGCGTTAAAAATAATAAGATTAAAAAATCACTATCAACAATATTTAAACACACTTTTAATTTGTTAGTAATGCACTGTTGACTTATCTGGGGGGGGGCATATTTTTGCTTCTTCCCGATAAAATTAATGGGGTCAAGTGCTCCCGCTTATCACCCTACAATTACACCACTGATAGCCACGATGCCTTATACACAACCATTGTATTACCCCAAACGACCACAAATGATTATTTATTTTAGTATTTTTATGCCTGGCATAATATGTTTACAAATATAACCATAATTATATATTATAATCTAATTAAATATTTATATATATACAGTTATCTCTTTAACATTTTTTTTATATTTCATATTTATTATTAACAATATATCACACACAATAATTTAATAATATATTATTAAAACCAATGAACTAATATAGTTATTTCGAGACTAAGTATTTACTTAATTTAAATTTAGAAAAAGAAGTGTTCTATTATGGTACTTTATGTTTTTATAAAAAATGTTCTAATATAGCAAAAACGTTTTGATATATTTATGTTATGTTATGTTTCGTTAGCTAACTATAAATATCGATACTATAATTACAGAAGAATTATTCAAAAGTTATATTTAAATGAAAAGTCTGTGATAACAGAAATATGACGTAAATCATGAAAAGTAGCAAATATTGATAAAGCAGTTAGACTTGTGTGTATCTTATTACCAACACTATTTAATCTCACATTGAAAGTATTCTAGAAAAAATAAGGGAAAAAGAAATTGGAGAAATAAAAATTAATGATGTACTAGTACAAATGTTGCGTTTTGCAGACGATATAGCAATGATAGCAGAAAGTGAAAAAAATTAGGCAACATACTAACAAAAATAAATAAGAGCAAAACAAAAATTTTAATATGCAGCATGCTAGAATTGATTTCGAATATAACAATTGAAAATGAGAAGCTGGAAACTGTTCAATGTTTCACATATTTAGAAAGCTCAATAACGTATGATAGAAAAAGCGAGATGGATTTAAAGAGCAGAATAACACAAACAAAACAGGTATTTTACAAGAAGAGCACCAATTTACGGCCAACACTGTTAATCTAAATACCAGAAAAACTCCTATAAAGATTTTTATATGGACTATAGCCCTCTATGGGGCATAAACATGAACGATACTCAAAGCGGAAAGAAAAAGGATTGAAGCTTTTGAAACATGGTGTTGAAGAAAAAGACTAAAAATTCCTTGGGCAGAGAAAGTTAAAAATAAGGAAGTGTACCTAAGAATGAACGAATAAAAAAAAATATGGAAAACAATCAGAGAAAATAGGAAAATTACATATTATAAGAAACAATGAATGGATACCGACAATAATTGAAGGAAAAATAGAAGGAAAAGCTGGAAAAGGTAGACCAAGAACACCATTTATGAAATAGATCATGAAAGACATAGCAAAACCCATTACAAGGAACTGAAAGTAGCTGTGAAGGATAGGGATGAGTGGAGAGCCATCGAAGTCATTTAACCAATCTAGGGATTGAAAAAAAAACAGTTTCGTTCTTTAGTAATTTAATAATATTTCATTTAATGTTTTGTTTTGTTTAATGATATTATTTCCGTTTTTCGTTTTAGTTACGTTTACACATTTTAAACGTTATACTCATAACGTTAAAATAACGTTTGCAAGCCCTGTATAGGATATCCGAGATTTTTTTCAAATTAATAAAGTAAATAGCAATCATTATATAATAAGAATACAATTTGTTAATTGTTAAAAAAGCACAATAATTAAAATAATAATAAAATTATATTATTGGAACACAATTTGGAAATTCAAATTATATTTAATATAATGTGATTGTTATTAATAACTCTTAACTCAATTTTAATCATAATATTTTAAGAATTTAAACTACACAGGTAACAAATGTCCAATACACTATTTTGATTAAAAGTATGATAATATTAGATTTTTTGTTAATTTGTGTTACTTAAACTGATAAAAAAATTAAATTATTGCGCAAAATATTACTCATTGAATTAAAAATATATAAGTAAATAAAAAATGACTGTTTTTAAAATTGTTACACCTTACTAGTATTACATAATAGTGATCTCATTTTAAATTTACAAAGTAAATAAATATTTAATATTTTTTGTTAGCGTGTTAAGTTACAAAATGTTTTTTAGTACATCAATTGCATTCGGAATTTGCCAAAGTTCTAATTATTTTTATACGCATTGAGTTTAATTTAGTGTAATTAATTAAAGTTTATCGAAGATCATGATTATAATTGGTTCAGAAGGCAGAATTTTTACAATTTTATCTATATTGTTTATTATAATTATTAATGTATCTCATTGCATAAGATATATAAGTAAGTGCTTATACCATATAATAATTATATTATTCTGGTAAAGTAATATAACACAATTTTCAAATTATTCGATACGCAATTATTAACTTACCTAAGAAAGTAATATAAATAGCATATAAAACATTAATATTTTTTTTTTTATAAAATTATCTTCGATACATAAAAAATATAAATAATACTAATATGAATCTGTTCATTATGAAAATATATAATTATTTTGTTTAGAAATTTTGTTCACGTATAAAACACATATTAGCGGAAAAACGACCGTCAAGTCGTTTTGTCGATAAAAGACCTGTATTGTAGTCTATATTTAACGTTCAACAAACACTGTTAGAAAAATACGACAAATATTGAGACTACGTGATCACCTAAACTATTGTATATTACCTATATCAGTTTAACATGCCTAAAATATACGGTATCTCCTTCTTAATAATGTTTGTATTACGTTTCTCTTTCTGCGTTCGGTTCATATGTGATTTACATGACGTTGTGCGATAATGACGATGACGGCTAAGAAAACAGCTTGACGTAAAATTCTGAAATGGATTCAGAGTGAGAAATTGACCGTAAAAAATATTGACAGCAGACTCGTACAGTAGTAATAAGGGAATAAAAAAGAAAAAAATGTTATACTCAGAAAAATAACTAATAAAATTGGTATTTTTTTTTTAGAACTACCGAAAATACCGTATGATTATTTATCGATTAATTACTCAGTTAATCAAAATACTATGGATTATCTGCTATATGAAAAAGTTATAAGTTTAAGTAAGCGATTTTTTTTTTTTTTTTTTAGAATAACAATAATTTTTGACTAAATATTATATATAAATACAAATTATCAGCTATGAATTACTGTAGTTGTGTTCCTCATGTTGTATTACTCGTTAAGAAATAAAGGTTTATGTGAATTGGTTAGATAACCAGTGTAGTGCATTACCTAAATAATTTATCTAGATAAAATATGATTATCTTTTTATCATACCTAGTTAAAAATTATTTTAAGTATATTTTTATCTTATCTATATAAATAAATAGGCTATCTGAGAATAATCATCTAGATAATTATTCAATTAATGATTTAAAAATTTTGATACAAAATTATTTTAAACTGCGCTATGTAAATACTATTTATAGTTTTAACTGGAGCATCAGATAGTTTATAATTAATAATAATAATATTTACAAAATAATCATGATAATAACAACTATGGTTTATGCCGAGTACAAACGTTGCCATGTTGGATCTACAATATTGAATATTAATTATCTTTTTTTTTTTTATCTAGATAAAATTGGTTATCTATTTATCTTATCTAGATAAATTTAAAATTAATTATCTGTTATCTTATCTAGATAAATTTTTGGTTATCTTTGTACAACACTGTAGATAAGTGACATTATCTCTTTTAATAAATTAGCATATAGTAAAAATAGGTTAAGAGATTATTTAATATTATTTGGTATGATATATCGTCATAACGTTGATAAGAATAGAAATCATTTTTTATTTTTCAAGACTTATTTTTACAGTTGTATACGTGTTATAAGTGTTCGCATTGAAAGTGTAATGTTTTAAATTGTTTAAAATCAAATTTAATCATTATTAATAATAGTGTTTTCGCCATTAATTGGAGAATATATCATAATAGATAATTTATGTTTATTATTCTAATTTATAATTTAATTTAAGAGTAAGAAAAATACTGTAGTAGTATTTTATTCAGTAGTGAATGTACAAAATACGTCGGTAGAAATAAAACCAGAACGAATTTTCATTATTACTTTGAAGATAGGTTAGGTTAGGTAGTATTTACTATAAAGTAAGAATATAATTCTTTTAATAAACAAAGAACAATCGCGTAACGTGCCAAATAAAAACGTCTTTGAAATACATATATATATATTTATTTATGTATATAAGTACAAACTTATTATTAAATGTAAATAAAATAATAATTTAGATGAATTTTGATTCTGAGCGAAGCGAATTTTTTTTCAAAACAATTTTTGGGATAGAAATAATTATCCGATTATCACAGTGAGGTTAGGTCACCTAACTAATAAATATAAAACATATTGTTTTAACATACAATTTTTATTATGAAACAATTACGTGATATCTTACCTAAAAAAGATATTAGATCACTTTAGTTGTCACTAGTTGAATCTCAAATTACTTATGGTATAATAGGTTGGGGTGGAGCCTACGATAATGTTCTTACTCAACTACAAACGTGTCAAAATACACTAATTAGTACAATAATAAAAAAAGATTATAGATATCCTACAGAAACTTTGTTTAAAGAATTTAATGTCTTGAACATTAAAAACTTATATGTGAAAATGATCACTATTTTCATAAAAAAACATATACTCTTACAGCCATTGAACCGTAATGTTAATACAAGATATGCCGTATCCATCGTATTCTCCCAAACGTGGCCAAAAAAAAAAAAACCGTCTGTCGAAAGGCCTTCGATTTTGTTAGAGTTCATATTTTTAACATAATGTTTGGCTATTTAATAAATATGGAACGACCACTTTTTAAAAAGCAAGTCTCACACTGGTTAATGTATGAATTTGACACTACTAAAATATGTTATTTATAAATACTATCTATTGTGTATTATTACTATTACTATATATGTTTTTTTTGTTTTATTTTTTTATTTGTTAACATTATGTAAGATTAATTAACATGTTTAAGATATAGATAACCCTGGGCCTCCAAACGAGTAATCTCAGTGAGACCCAGTAAAAAAGGAAAAAAAATTGTACATATTAATTATATTATTAAGCGTATTTGAAATATTGCATGTCTAGGCATTAGAAAATAAAATAAAATAATATAGTTTCTATGTCAGCAATTATAAATATTCACATACTCATACGGCCATACATACGTTTGCATCAGTACCGCAAAAACCGCAGGGGCAGCCAGGACATTCGTTAGGCCTTCTTTACATTAGATTTACATGATTCTAATCAGGGCTGGATTGGGTAAATTTGGCCCACGGAGATATCAATATTTTACCAACCTGTCTTTTATAATTTCAACTTTTAAACGTGTAAATACCTAAATGTTCATAATTTTTCTAGAAAAACATAATACAATTGGGGTCAACATTAATATCTTGTTTTTCGATTATTTTGAACACTTTTCCAATTCCTTTTTCTACCAGCCCACGGAAATTTTCTCGGCAACCCACTAGGCTAATTCAGGCCTGATTGTAATCAATAACAAAACTTTTATATAACTTACGAATATACGTCAATTGATTGTGTTCGAAAAATCTTAGTTGGCTAAATGCAGCACTGGTTCGCATGTCTATACCTCCCTTATACATATACCATATAATTGTATGCAAACATACTGACTGGTAATCGTAGTTGACTTAAAACAATATTATTTTTAACGCAATGGCCGATGGTAGTGAGAGGTGCGACGGAACTTTTAATAATTGATTTCGTTATGTTATTACGTATTACACACTCCCGGCTTGAACAGTACATAATATATTTTGAAAAATATATTAATTTTACAATAAATTTATAATAATATGTATATTTTTGTTTTGTATGTATTGATATAAATATAAAACAAAAAATAATAAATAATTTAGTCCTTCATAAAAAATAAACATTATATATTTTTCAGCAACCTATAGAAGTCACATATCCAAAGAGAATATATTATTTTATGAATATGTTTTTTATATAAAGAATAATTTAAATGAAAATGGTAATTAATAGTATAAATTAATAAAATACAAATTTAATCATACTATCAAACAATTTTGATGTGTATATTGCATTATGTAATTACGGTTCTTTTATTCAAAATTAATTATTTTCTACTAAGTAGTAATAAAGTTTGTATACGAGCGTATCGTATATGACATAGTATATGATATAGATAAAAATTAACACATATATATTATTTAAAATAATATAAACAGGTAGATATAGGTAGTGTAGAAGTGGTTTTGAATTTTTGATATACTCAATATGCGAGAGAACACCAGTAGGTATGGCATGTAAAGACAATACGAATACTTATAAATCACTGCCGTTTTCGTCGTGGAAATATTTTGACGTAGACCTATTTTTCCATATGGCCAGTTCATTTTCAATGTAAAATTTTATTTGTATTGATTTCTACTTTTTTATTACTACTACTAAATTACACAATTCTTAAAATTATTTTTAAATGGTAATGTTCATCAACTTGTTTTATGACAATAAAAAAATATCAGAATTAGTTTGTACCAACACTAGCATTATAAATATTACGCTTAATTCACAGCTTTCCGTCAAATCTAAAATCGTAAAATTTTAAAAATTGAATTAATTGAAATCTTGACTTTAATCCGTTTTTTAATGTATCATAAACATGGCAGGGACGTGCTCAAAAGATTCAAGTGGGGAAAAGGGTAATTTATAAATATATGTAAAATACAAATTATTTTTAGTGGAGCAAATAGAAAATTTTGGGAGCTTAGCCATCCAGCTCAACTCTATTTCCGCCTAGGCTCAACATCCTTTTTATTGATGGTAAATTATGATAAAACTGCACGGATTCCGCACTTTGGCGTAGAAATAATAATAACTTTACTAATTTACAAAATATAAACGATGTACATTTCATAAAGTTCTTTTTGGACTTTCAGGGGAAAGGTTATTAAAACGGTCACACGATACATTTATTACATTTATTTATGAATAAATATTTATTAATAGTTTTCGCTCATTAGGTAACAGTAAACAGACAATGGAAATGATTTGGAAAATTTGACGTTTCGTATTGACTATTTCTAGATTATTATAAGTTCACGATGTTCTCGATGATTTTATTTTTCGTTATTGTTTCAAAAATAAGATTTACGTTATTGCCATTTAAACGTATATATAATAAATTATGGAATATGCATTATTTACTTTGAAACACAAATAAAAACCCCCCCCGGGGGGGGGGGGGGTTAGTTAAGGTTAGGTTATACAACGTTTTTACGTGAGCACGCCACTGAAACATAATGATGTGTTTTATAAAAATATTTATGAATTAATAAATTAAATATAAATATTGTTCTAAATCTTACAACGATAATCTAAATATCATTTCAGTTTTAAATTATAGTTTTCTGATATATTTTAGATTTTGAAATTTATGGTAAATACATAATATTATGTTTTGTAATTATTATCTGATAAATAAACCATATTTATTATTAAAATTTGTTTTATTTTCTGGTTATAACAAAACAGTTATATAATATTATAGGTTATTATAGTATATAGTTAGTATTTCATAATTATCTAAGATTCATGTACTATAATTATATAATAATATCACTATAAAAAAAGTTAAGCAATAAAATATTGCAGTTATCATTTTAAAACGACTAGTAAAATATGTTTAGATAATATTTTAGATTCTGAGCGAAGCGAGAAATATATTGATCTTACAAAGATGTTTTTTTTTATTCATGAAGACACTTTTACGGGTAGAAATAATGGTCCGATAATAATAAGTAGGGTATGCTTTTGGTAGCAACTTGCGTCTAGTTGGTACTTTATTCATCTCATTTTTCGAATTTCTCAAACGTATTTGAGGGAGAAGGAAAACTACCAAAAGATGACGGAAACGTCATAATTTACAGAAATCGTAATTTTGATGAAATTGATTTTAGGTTCTTCATGATAACTGATGCAATTTTGAACGTAGGCAATTATAAATTTTTGTGAGTTTTCTCATAGGTGTTTTACTTCATACACGTAGTAAACTTATGAAACGACCTATCAGTAAAATATATTGTATTAGAATAGGATCATCTGGAGGATAATTGAATAAATTTTTATTATCTATAGAACAAACGAATATTATTTGGAGTTACATTTAAAACAATTTTATATGCAACTAGAATTCAACGCTAACCGGCACGTAATTAAACTACAGACTACAGTCCACAGAATTTATTAATCTACAATCAAAATAATTATTGACGATAAAACCCGACACGATCCATAGACATTGATATATTGATAGGTATCGAACCAGGCACGTAGCCAGAAAATATTTATTAGGTGGGCTAATATAATTTAAGCCCTCCTCCTTTGAACCCTATTCTAATAATTATGTAATATTTATGGGCGTAATTCGGTAGTGGTCTGGGGGGAGGGGCTAAAGCCTCCTCAGAACTTCTCATAGCCACCCTAAAAATTGTAAAATTATTAATATAATATTTTTATAGAAATTTGAGTAGTTTAGGTGTGTTTTCTTATATAATCATTTTTAGTTTTTTAATACATCATTAGAATTAACACGTCTTTTGTTAAATTAACAATCTTGTATTTGTATAGTAATATAACTTATTAAAATAATCATAAATGTATATTTATAGATTATTTTAAAATGGGTATATTAAAAGTCCATGTTATTATTAAATTATTGAGACTATTGTTGACAGATTTTTGTCAAATATCGACAATAACAACAACCACTATAGTACTTGTAGCTATATAATATAAATATACAATTTAATATAAGACTAAATAATAATTTTAATATTTATGGGACTACACGTCTATATACTACACAGTGAACAAGTCAATAGACCAATGTAGTATTATCATAGATTAATAATTATGCAATGGTATTATATTACAACATTATTTATATCTATTTGTGAGTTTTAATCAGAACGTCAAAAATTTGTAATCAAAATATTATAATTTACATTTTTCACAGCCAATCAAATATATATAGATTATTAACCTGGCATCTGAAAAAAATGTATTATTTATAATTAAAAGTGGGTGGGCCGGCCCAAGACCAAAGCAATTTTAGGGTGGGCCGGGCCCACCAAGGCCACCCCCTAACTACGTGCCTGTATCGAACAGTATTATTTTGAGTTTCGCTCAGAATCGTATTTTCTAATGCAGTATCATTGCATTCAAATCTTAATAATTATAAATCACTAATTTCTCCGAGGACCGAAGGCACGAAAGAAGAACATCCAAAATCGACCTTCCCACTTTTTTATTTTTCAAGTTATGTGAAATTTAAAAATATCCAATTTATAAGAAATATTTTTATCAAATTTTAAATTTAATCAAGGATTAATTTTGAAAGTATTTTTCATTTATTGAAAAAATCAAACTAGGGACGTCATGTTTTGTATTATTTAATGAATTTATATCGTAGAATATGAAATTCATATTATGAAAAGTAAATGATGAGCAATTAATTGTCTTTAATTTCTTTGTTTTGATATTATAACTAAGAGAATGTTTAATTTAAAAAAAAAAAAAATTAACAGATCAATACATAAATACTGGATCTATCAACAATGCTGCTATAATCTTAAAAAATAGTAGGTATTGTAAGATAAATAATTGTAATTAATACAACTATTCCACTTAATTATTATAACAAACTGCATGTTACAAATTCATTAACTATACCTGTATAATCGTAATATTGTTTCTTGATGGAAATAAGGTAATCAAATATAACATTTAGTTTTAACGACAGATAATATAGATAGCTAACTTTCGTCTAAATTATGATGTCTGATATCTTTTGCTACCTTGGTCATGAATATAATCTGTAATCAAATTTATAGTGTGATAGTGATATGCCCAAATAAGTTTATGTCATAATATTATTTTGTGTTATCACATTTGAATTGAATATATATTCATATAAAGTTTTTATCACTAAAAAATGCATAGTTATAAATTATAATATGTAATAATAGTACATATTTTTATTAAATTGAATATAAACTATTTTTTTGTATAGATAGGTAAAATATTGTATATTTATGGTTATTGATTTCCATATACGATACATTTAAATTAACATATTAAATACCAATTCTTATATCTCATTAGTTTATTTATCACACCATTATGCACATTTTTAAGTAATTAAAACAATACAATTTTGTTATAAAAAATTAAAAGCAAAAATTAATTCTAATATTTTAATACAATTATGTTTCAAGTTATTATTAATGATGCTCGTTTAAATAAGTTAGACCTAGTATAATTATGATTTACTTGATTTTGATTTGTAATGTGTAATATTACAAAGTATAATTAAAATAATTAAATTATAAATGTTTTGAATAAAACAAATATTTGTAATTTGCAAATTTATATAATATCGTCTAAAGTCTATGATATGAATCATTGTTATATTTTCAGAACTAGATGGTTTATTATCTTTTGAAGAATACAAACGTGCTATTTTACGTATGTAATATTTAATTAGTAAATAATATAAAACAAATTAAAATTAATAATACTAACAAATTATAGAAATATTAAATTATATTAATCACCCATATGCATATATATTATAAATTATTATTATTATTATTATTATTGTCGTATAGAATATAAGAGAAATATTGGCAAGTATATATATATATATAATTTGAATTGTGTAGTCATTATTGAATAAATATTTTAGTTTAAATTTAAAAAAATATTATAATATATTATTATAATATTTAAAATAATAATAATTTTTTAAATCTTTTTAATTTAGTTATTTACGACAACCCACACTATAAAAGAGGTATGTTATATATTTAGTTCTATTTTAGAAAAATATATTGGTATAGAATATAAATGTAGATTACCTCTTTAAATATTTTGTGGGTATTTTTAATTTTCTTGAGCGTTTAGGGAACACAGTGGCTTACATTTGTACTGAGCCTAAAGTAACACATTCTACGTAAATTTGTTCAAAGTCATCGTCACAATATAGTCACAATGCAATCTACTTTGAAGTTATTGCAAAATATATTTTAAAACATTTTTAATATACTTTTAATGACATAAAAATCAGCCACCAAAATAATATAATACAATTTGAAGATAGATACGTATTGTATCTACTTGAGATTTAAATTTAAATCATGATTCATGACATATTCAGACGTTCGTTAAGAATACAGTTCAAAATCTAAGTTATTTTTGTTCACATTTAATATCCAATTAAAACTATTCTACAATAAATTACTCATTCACATATGCAATAATTATAAACGAAATTTACCTTTATAATTAAAAATATTCATCACTATTTATATTTTATAATGTATACTAATAATAATTTTTAATACTAAGAATCACAATCCTAATATATATATATTTTTTGGAAATTTCATAAATGACGTTTGAAATTCTTTATAGAAATGAATTGTAAGTTAAATTAAATTTGTAATCGTTTAGTTTATTCTGGCACATTTTATAGTTATATCATATGTTTAACGTGTTAAAATTATCAATTTAAAATAACTCTTAGGCACAACTATTAAAGGTGTTATACTATATATAGGCAATAATAGTACCCTCGATTTAATATAAACACTACCAAGATAAAACGGCTTAAATGTTTTAAAATACTAAATGTTTTCATTGTAATAATAATTTGATAAATTGTCATGGACAATATCTAGATTTAACAATTGACAAATAGAAAATTTTCCTAATGCACTAAGCTTCAAATTACAGGGTGTTCTATTTACTATTTTAGATTTAATAATTCCATTGAACCTTATAAAAAAAAAAAGGTGATCTACAATTTTTAAAATATTTTGGAAATTGATAAAGGGTTATATGAGTAGGCTTCTGTAAAATGTTCAAACTATTAATCCTAAAATTGCAAGTAATCTTAAACATTTTTGAACAAATTTTAAATCTCTATATTCAGTCAGAAAATCAACCAATCATTTCGAAATTTTTTTCTTCGATTTAGAACACTTATATTGATACTTAAAAAAAAAATATTAAGTCCCTATGATTAAAACCTAATTAATTGTCATGAAATAAAAAAAAAATTAAGTAATGCAACGGTTATTTAGCCGATTTTTTGGAATTTTAACATAATTAGCTTATAAAAAAAATAGTCAGTCACGATTTTCAAAATATTATGTAAAATGATTATGTAATATATGATTAAATAGGACCATTATTTCTATTTGTAAAAGTGTCTTCATACAACAAAAAAAATAACATCTTTATAAATCCAATACATTCCTCGTTTCTCTCAGAATCTAAAAACGTATTAAATTAAATTTGTTTTGCAATGAATAAAAATAATATTAAAATTTGTATTTTTAGTTTTTCCTTATAATCAAGAAACATGTATAGATTTTGTTGAAAGAGTAAATGGTACTGATACAATTACCTGTAAGTTGTTCAAAATCGAATTATACAATTATAAATATAGCAATGTTTATTGTTTATTATGCA
The DNA here is from genome assembly GCA_013282895.1 of Eriosoma lanigerum. Taxonomy (NCBI): domain Eukaryota; kingdom Metazoa; phylum Arthropoda; class Insecta; order Hemiptera; family Aphididae; genus Eriosoma; species Eriosoma lanigerum. The sequence goes on from CM023359.1 coordinate 1,693,480, forward strand.
CAGTTATTGAATTACTTTAGATAAATTTATTTATCTAATTTAATTTAATTATTTATTTAATTTTTCAATAATTATTAATATCTTAATAAAATTACTTAAGATGCTTGATTAAATTTATAGTTAGTTATTTAAAGTAGCGTGACCAACGGGAAGACGTGGTAGGCTCGGGCCTACCCTACTTTGAAAACAAATAGTAAAAATTGTAGCTTTTAACATCATAATTAAATATTTAAAAATATACGTTTTATTAAATATAAAATTATATGAAACAATATCGTACTAAAATATGCTCGGGCCGCATAATGACTAAACATTGTGACATAAATAGTAAATATAAGATATTTCCAAAACAATTTTTGTGTACTCGTATAATATACCCGTAAGGCTCTCGAAGTCGTTCGATTATAGCGAATATATCAAATTTATTAGTGTATTTATATTATAGTATCGATATATTATTATTCTAATGTCATGGTTCATAAGTGAATTTATGTGATCGAAGTGACTATTTTAATAAGTATTATGATGTTTTAATTTTCTGGCGTATGCGGATGATTTTGCTTTATTGGGAAGGAATAAAGAGATGGTAATAAAAATAGGTAAATCACTTATAATGCTGAGGAAGTAGAACTTAGGATTAATGAAGAAAAAATGGAGTACATGGGCCTTAGTCAGAAAAAGAGAATCAGGGAAAAGGATTTTTTTTAGAATTCATTGAAACGGAAGAATAAATTTAAAAGAGTGGACCAATTTAAATACATAGGGTTAATTATAACTCAAGATAACGACCTAAAAACATAAATTTCAATGAGATCACAATCAGCTAATAAATATCTATATGGACTTAATACAATATTTAGATCAAGAGCAATCTGTAATAACTTAAAAGTTAGGATGTACTTAACTTTGTTAAGGTCAGTTGTACTTAATGAAGCAGAAACATGTCCTTTAAGAAAATCTGAAAAAATAGGATAGTAGTGTTTGAGAAAGAAGTACTCAAAAAAACGTATGGGACATACGTTAATGTTCTCACAAATAAATGGAGGAAACTACACAATAATGAACTGCAATCCCATTTTTAGCAACAAAATATACGGAAAGATGTTAAAAAATAACTTGTTTGGTCAGGAAGCATAATTCGCTGATAAAAAAAAAAGTAATAAAGGAAAACCCAGTAGGGAGGAGACTTCTTGGAAGACCGCGTTTACGATGGGAGAATTGCATTAAAAGGGACGCTGAAATAGTTGAGCCAAAAAGTCATTGGCGGGAATCAGCAGAAGATAGATAGATGACATTATGTTTATTTAGAAGTATGTTCTTGAATGGCTGAAACTAAAGAAGAAGAAGAAATTTGTGGTATTTTGTATCTATAACTTCAATGTAGAAAAAACATTTTTATATATAATAAATAATTAATGAAAAAATAATAAAATAATTATCCAATTTTTCTAGCTTGTTCAAAAATGAATAAAATAATTAAATCCAAATAACAGTATAATAAATCAGCTACAACTAAAAATTATAAAACTTAATGTTAACTCAATTTCTAATAAGACTTATATTTTCTTTTCACGAAAGTGTAAAGTATTGTACGAAAGTGTACATGTATATATACGAAATTTGTATTGTAATATATTATAGATAGTTATTTAAGTTTTGGGTACTTGTATATAAAAATATAAAATATAACGTTCAGGTCATCTATTTTATTCATTTATTATCAAAAACGTAAACTCTATTAAATCATAGAAACAAATTTGCCATATTATAGATAATTTTGCTTAATTTATTTGTCTATATTAATAACAAGTTAGATAAATAGTATAATTTATTACATATAAGTTTATTACTATTTTGACATATAATTATCTAAATTATATTTAATTAGTTCTAAATTATCATATTGTATTGAATAATTTTTCGCATACTTCTATAATTTATTTTATTTTGGAAAAGTAGTAAATTTAAAAGTAATGAACAATATATACCTAGCATAATTAATTGTTAAAGTGAAGATATAATAATTCTATTAATAATATTAGTTTATATTTTATTTTATCACATATAGTGAATATTCATAGTAAGTATATTGCAGTAATAGAATATAATATATAAATACTTGATTACAATAACAACATAATTAATAAATAATTATAAGAAATAATAATAAGTACAATATAATAATATGACAGTATGACACGCCGATACACTCTCAGTACACTGACTACATCTTATCCTCCGTCAGGCGGTTATGATAATAATTATAGTTACTACAATATTATGTTTTTCATAAATAAACATAATAATACATTGACGATAATTAACAATTAGTTTATTGTAAAATTATGAGTAATATAATATTAATATTAATGTACCCAATATGTGTTTTCCATAAAAAACCGAACAGTTTTTAACCGGACGTTCTTCTTTCGTCTCTTTGGCTTTGGAGAGGATAGTGATTGAGGGACATTATGTTAATATTATAATTAAAATTTGGATGTAGGTAATAATTTTGCATTCAAAAAAACTATAATGAATAGACAGTTATGCAATATCAGTGACGGTTCGTAATATTTAAAAGTGGGAGGATGATTAAAAATTATAAATTTAATAAAATTATAGAATACATTTATGTTTTAATGTCATGTTTTTTTTTTCAATATTTTAAATTTATTTAATATTAGAAATTATTACAACTAAAAAAAAATTATAATTTTTTAAACATAAAATCTATGCATCTATATTTCGTTTCACTAAAGATATCAATAATTTGTTTCTTAAATCATAAAGTAATACATAATCATAATACATAAAATGTAAATATAGGTTTTAAATTGTATCGTTGCGTGACCAACTTGTAGGTATATTGAGCGACTATTCACATTCATTATGGTCATAATGTGTGACAATCCATATCGATCTCGTGCGACGGTTGCATTCAGATCACACTAATCTCGTTATCGGTTTGATATCCATGCAGCTGTATAAAATATTTTTAGATTAATAACTTTTAATTAATAAAAATGCTTTTATAATAATATAAAACAGAAAAATATTTTTGTTTTTCAATTTTATTATTCAAATGTAAATTAAAATAATTGTTAATATTAAAATCAAAATAAAACGTATAAGTAAATCATTTATGACGATTAAAGAAGGAAAATCGTCACGTAACCCCTATATATTAGCTGCCATTATGCAATATACTCATAAATTTCATGACTTTAATCAGGCACATCTATTAAGTACCCAAAAAAATATCTGCACAATTTCAAACACTTTTCAGTAGTTTTTCTTATTCTTAAGAAAGACTTTTGATATTCGCTTCTTTCAGAATCTAAAATAAATACTAACGAACAATATAACTCATATATAAATAACCTATGTATTTTACAGATTGTGAACAAGGTAAACAATAACCTTTTTGCTTATCGATTAATCACCATTTTTTTTTTTTTTTACTAAGAATAAATTTCTAATATTAAATTCATATTTCATCAGTAATGGAAAATGTTTAAAGATTATATTACAAATCAATTTAATGATTTTCTTATTCTCTCAAAAAAAAATTAAAAGTTTTGAAGTTTTAAATGTTATATTACTAAAATTATTATTTAAGTAACAAGTTATAATAATCCTTTAATTTTTTTTCATTTTTAAAAGTTTTGAAATTTAAAAAATACAATATTTAATTAAATATGAAGATAACCAGATTAAATATTTATAGGAAAAATGTAATATTTGTTTATTAATAAATAAAGTCCAAAACTAATTAATTTTAATTTTTACAAAAAAAACGCGTGGTTTTTTTCATTGTTAGATGGTAAGTTATTATTTATAATTTTTATTATTCAGTGCTCTAACAAACATAACATCTTCAACTCATGACAATATAGATCGAGTATAGATATTAGTAACCATAATAAATAACAAGGATAATTTTTTTTTATCTTCTTAACGTTGAATTAGAAAAGATAATAAAATAGTAGGACATCAATTAATAGAACAGTAATTAATATGGAATTCATACAGTTATGGCGGACAGTAAATGTGGGATAAAGAATAAATTATAATATTTAGTCGTTTAAGGGAAAATTGAATTATTAATTTAAAGAATATAACAACAGATTACATAATATATTTTGGTTCAAACATGTGATGTCTCAACTACAACTTCCCGTAAGTTTATGTATTCTGATGTAATATTATTCTTTCTACTTAATACATCATTTTCGAAGAAATACTATCAAATGATCTAGGACTATTATACCTAAGTAATATGAATACCTACAAAAAAGTGGTTCATACCTAATACGGATAAAACTATAATAAAAATATACCACTTATTATATACTTATTGTCAACCGATATATAGCTTAGTTTAGAATGACGTGTCAACATACAATTATATACATTACAATAATGGAAATTTAACTTATATTATTGTATAATTATAATATAACGGAAACTTTATTTAAAAATGGTTTAAGTAGTTGATAAAATCTTGAGACAAAATGGCCAATTGCAGTGAAAAATTCGAAATCAATCATATGCTTCAATTTTAATTAAGAACAATTTGTTCATTGCATTAATGTCGTATATTTTTGCAATAATGTATTGATATATGAATTAATTCATGTAAACTAAGTTATTTTTAAATAAATTATTCTTTTTGGAAATTTTGTTTAGATAATGTATGATTAAGCAATTATTCAAAATATGTATAAAATTATTATAACCAATTGTATATATTGATTATAATCAAAAAAATTGATTATCAATATTTGAAAAGTAAGGATAAAATTAAGTTCTTTTAAACTTAATTTTTTTTATTATATTCAGGTGAACCAATTTATGGAGAAGCTCATAAGTCATATATTATGAGAAATATGAAAAATGGTAAAAATATTAAATAAACCTATATAATCATTTAGTTATAAATTTAACCCATAGAGTACATTTTAATTCCTAATTACCATACGATTTAACATGCACAAAAATAAATAACATAGAATAACGTGATCGTAAACATTTTATATACTATAAAATATTCATATTTTTAATTATAATCGCCTATCAGCCAATCAATACATACATGACTACTGTAACTAATAATAATAAAATAAACAATCATATAAAACATTTAACTAGGTTTTATTGAAAATCTTAAAATAGATAAATATTTTAATAAACTTTAACAAATAAGTATAGTATCATTTAAAACAAAAACAAATTTTGTATATAATTTTTAAAACAACAAGTTTTATCTAGTTAAACAAAAATTAAATGTTTAAATTTAATAGATATATAATTTAATATACTCTTATGGCATTGAAAATAACACTTATTGAAAATATATACAATAAGTATGAAATCAATACATTTTTAGAACTTCTACCCGTTGCATTTAACGATGTATACAATATATACTCATTGGGAAAGCATTTTATTTTTTATTGTAAGTAAATAATTTAAAATTATTAAAGGAGAAACTAACTTTATAAAAACTTAAGAAATGATCGTAAGTATACATCTTCGTAAAACTTATATATTCTTCAATTTACTTAGAATCAAAAAGGAATACATTTTTGTAATATGAATTTATTTCCATTACAAAATTATACATTATAAACCATTTTTAAAAAACAAATTTTTCTTTACATGTTAAAATATTTTAAAAATTGTAGATCACATTTTTTTCTCAAGTCTAATGATAAACTACTTAATCTTTTTACAAAATATTTTGAAAATTGTGACTGACAATTTTTTTTGTATGCTTTTAAAATTAAATTCCTGAAAATCGGCAAAATAACGGTTTCATTATTTTAAAGTTTTTTATTTTATGATTACTAATTAGGTTTTGATCATAGAGACTCGAAACTTTTTTTTAATATTGCCATAGGTTCTACATTGAAAAAAAAATGTCGAAACGATTGCTTGATTTTCTAACTAAATATAGAGATGAGAATTTTTTTTTAATAATGTTTAAGATTGTCTGTAATTTTAAGTTTAATGGTTTGAAAAATGAATAGAAGTCTACTCATATAATACTTTATCATTTTTCAAAGTATTTACTTTGAAAAATGTATGCCACTTTTCTTTTAATAAAGTTCTAATATTTGAATATTTTAGATAGAATTAAATATTATGATATTTTTTTTTATGTCCGAATGCTTTTTTTTGGGTAGAAATAATGGTCAGATTAACACAAGTAGGGTATACTTTCGATTGAAAATTGCGGGTAGTTGGTACTTTATTTAGCTCATTTTTCGAATTTCTCAAATATATTTCTTTTCCAAAGGGAAAACCTAATTTGATGAAATTGATTTTAGGTTCTTCATGATAACTAATGTAATTTAGGTACTTTAAATTTTTTTTTGAGTTTTCTCATAAGTATTTTACTTTACACTTGCGGTAAACTTATGGATTATAACCATCATTATGTAATATATTGGAATATTGGTATTTGTAACAATAAATGAGACAGAAGAAGAAGAGCGCAATAAGACTAAACCAATCAAATTATATCATATACCCATATACCCCCACTACTAATTATATCTTAAACAATTATACGATATACTTTAATGCGCCCTCTATTAGCAATAATTATAAGCAAATAAGTGGGGATAATTGGATCACACTTCGATATCCTATAAAGGAGTCTGCAAAATATAAAACACACAGTCTCTCTTCCTTTTAATCCAAGCGCCATCTACTCTTGAAATCATCTTCTCCAAGCAATCACACAGTTATGTAACATATTCTTTTTCGCACAGTCACGCAGTAGGTAGTCGACTTCCCGACTGACCACTCAGTCCACTAGTCGTATCCCAAATCACAATTACATTTTTTCATAAAGGACTCATGTAGAACTCTGTTACGGTTGCAGACGAATTCGCGGGCTGTACAGAGATTTGTTTCATGTCATCCTTTTAACTTATACCCTTTTTATGAGTTTATATTAACTCCCTTATGCAGTTGCAGACGAATTCGCGGGCTGTGTTCGGAGTTGTATATTCTCACTTAATTTATTTCTTATCCCATTGGTTTAGTCGTGTTCGCTTTGCTGTTCTGTATTGATACTTATTCGTTTGTTAATCATTTTATTAAACACGCATAGAGTAACATAAGACCTATGTAATTTACAGATCTGGGTAACAACGTAATGTGATGATTTTCGCAACACAGTCTACTCATTGAGTGAGGTAGGATAGTGGCGAAAATCTCACGTTATTTGTATCCAAGTTCAAGTTCAGTGTAACCAGTTGGCGAGAGTCTCGTTCACCACGGTCGCCGTGCTCTGGCGGACACTCTAGAACTGCCCGCTGAGCTTGTGCTCGTATCTAAGAGTAACCTAACAAATAAAATATATCAGAACAGAACGATAGTGACGAGCATCGTACACCTCCCCGTAATTACTTATATTTTTACAATCAAGTTCAGATCATCAACAGCGAGGACCAGAGGAAACCGTGAGTACACATACCATAATATTCAGTAGTAGGATAATTTACAAAAGGTTCATAAAACATACCAACTTCTCACGTAACTATATGTAATCCTTAAACTTACTAAATATCGCTCCATATATACCTGCAAGATTTTACACCACTTATACCACTCAACCATGTCTTCTATCTCAACCATGTCTTTTATCCCACTACAATTATAATATATTTTATTATATTGAGTTTCGCTCAGAATCGTATTTTCTAATGCAATACCATTGAATTCAAATATTAATTATAATAAACCACAAATTTCTCCGAGAACCGAAGGGACGAAAGAGGAACATCTAAAATCGACCTTTCTAATATTTTGTTAATGTAGGTGGTATAATTTATGGGTTATGTTAGATTATTAATTATATATAATTTTGTACAAATTATGTGTACAGTCATTTTCTTACTGCATATCAGGAGTTCCCAATTATTATTTTTGAAGGGCCAGGTTAGAAATTTTGGAAATTTTCACGAATCATCAAAATTCAATTAGTTAACTTTATAGTTAGGTTATTTTTATTTTTTTACAAATTAAAACAAATGACAATCTTTTTTTAATATCCAATAAAATATAGTATATTATATATCAATATAATGAAGGGAATGAAAAAATTTAATTATTTTTTATATGGTTTAGTTGTGGAGGTGAAATGAATAAACACTATAAACCACTATATTTTATAATATTAATAATAAATATTATATTTAAATTATTACACCAAATATACAATATAATATAATTAATTAAATTTGGTACACTATTGAACAAGACTCGGGATGTTAAAAAAATAAATGAGTAACTGTGTATTATTGATTGATTGTCTAAGTTTCACAAATGGTTGTCCGGTGGTGTAGCGCTTTATATAAGCCAATGAATATTCTCAGTCATTCTCGGGCGGCAACAGGCGCGCCGCACAAACCTTCCAGAACATCCTGTCTGCGTCCACGCAGTACGTGCCTCGCGATGCGACCGCTCTAGAATATTTGCGGGTGCTCGTCACAAAAAAAGTGGAAAGGTTGATTCCGGACGTTCCTCTTTCATCCCTTCGGTCCTCAGAGAAATTGGTTGTTTTCTTAAATTAAGAGTTGAATGCAATGTCGATTTTTGAATCGAAATACGGTTCTGAGCAAAATTCAATATAATAAAATATATTAAAGTAATAGTTTACCACGTATGTAAAATACCTATGAGAATATTAAAAAAAAAAATCAAGTCCCTACGTTCAAAACTGAATTAGTTATCAGAAAATATTTAAATTAAAATAATTTTACCGATTTTCCGTCATTTTTTGGTAGTTTTTCTTTTCCTATGGAAAAACTTTTGAAAAATTCGAAAAATCAGCTCAATAATATATCAACCAGATATTATATCTTATAAGAATAATTAATAATATTAATTATAAGTTTAAACGGGCGATGCCCAATAACAATTTTGTATAGGTTACAGACAAGTAAATAATATAGAATAATGAGTTTAGTACAATAAAGTTGGACTAAATTACTTAAATACACATTAAAAGAAATAGAAAAAAAAATATCAACATTATGAGCGTTTACAAGCCGCGTGCATCTTATTAAAGGGAAATTATTATTTTGAACTGTTTGCTGGAATGGCATATAAAAACTGTCCGTGTGCCTGGTCGTATGGCTACGGATCAAAAACATTAATGTGGACAATAATGTTGGACAGTCAATAAAACCATTTATTAATTTGAAAATAAAATTTATATCAAATTTAACCCTTCAATTTTTTAAGGAGTCAAGCTATATTTATTATAATAAATATAATAAAAATGACAAATATACTGACAAAAATATTAAAAATTAACATTACTCTCTTTGTCAGAGGATCATATAAAATAAGTTCGTGTGGTCCATACTCGGGTCACAATTTGATGACCTCTGGAGTACAGCGTTTATGCTATGTTTGTCTGGATTAATAACTGATTATTAATCACCAATATTCAATTTATTTTATTGAATCAGATATTTGAAAATATTTTACTCTTGTATAATTTAAAATAGGATTATAACTTCTTAATTATTTTATTTACATTATAATAATTATTATTTTATTCACTATGATCATTAGTTTATAAAACTTTTAATTTCCAAATATAAAAATATCAATTCTTAATTTACTTAAAATAATTTAAAAATAAATTTGTATTATATTAAGGTGACGCATGTGATATAAAAGTGACAGAACGCGTATCATACGCAGTACATTTTATATATAAATTATTTAACTATGGTAAATATTATTCATTAACACAAATGAGAACAATAATTTAGTAACCAATGTTTCTTTGTATAATCAACAATCACCTTTTGAAATATATGTATAGAGTGATCAGAATATTGATAAGAAAATAATGGAAATAAAGATAAAAACTTATGCGATTCATACTTTAAGTTGTATAAAATGTATTACTTTTATATATTATATCGATACATCTAACGAAAAAGGTAGTAACTCAATTTTTTTTGTTTTTGAGTTACGACTTTTAATATTGCATTCTGATAATGGATTTTCTTCTTTATCGACCACAAAAATTATTATATTTCTATCTATCCCAAAAAGATAAAAAATAATATTTGAATAAAAAAAAAAAAAAAAAAAAAAAATAGAATAGAATAAGAAATTAACTTTGAATTTTTATTTTGTTCCTCCTGAACAATTGACAAAATGGAGTTACTATCTTTTTCGTTGGATGTATCGATATATTATTCACTTTTACCTATATAAAATGCTGATGACTTTATATGTATTGTATATATTTAACATAGTAGTATTACTAATTGTAATAGATAAATAAATAATTTATATACTGGTTATATATATATACATTTTTTTATTTTTAACATAATGAAGATGGTATGCTTCCTAAAGCTGATGATGAGTAATGTTCGATAATGATAGAAAGGCGGAGTCAGCAATTATTAAGGTATAAGACTAATTTTATAGTTGAATTTTATTTAACCGTTTTTTTTTCTGTATGTAAACAATTTAATAATATATTCTTAATTTAAAATTAAATAGTATTAACATATTAAAAATAGTGTTTGGAAATTTCCATTTAAGTAAAGTCGTTATGTATTTTGTTTTAATATTAATAAAATAAAACTGAAATCGTATAATACGTTTTTTTTATTTTTTTAAATGAAAGAATAAAAAAAAATTTGTATGACAATACCCTGAAAAAATATAATTTCCCTTTAATAAATTGCCTAAATGTACCAATTATATGAAACAAAAGAATTTCAGAGTAAGGTAATAAAGTCGAAATAAAACTGGTCGATTTTGTTAAATATGTTGCTTATAATGGTGCCCGTGGTCTTATATCAAAGAAATACGGAATATTTACTTAATAGAATCAAATTTTATTTATTATAGAAAGTAAATAATTTAAATTTATTACGGGAGAAATTAATTTTATATAGACATGAGGAATGATCATTGTAATCACATCATTGTGAAACTAATACATTCTTCGATTCACTTAGAATCAAAAAGAAATACATTTTTGTAATACAAATTTGTTTCTCATACAATATTATGTATTAAAAAACAATTTTGTTTTAGATGTTTTCAAAATTTCATTTTCGTTTCTATCAATAATATTACTTTTATATTATGATCACATACATTCTTTAAACTTATTGCTGAATAAGTTAAATTTATTCATTATGTTATGTTTATAAATTAAACAAATACTATTTTCAACTAATTGAATAATATTATATCATAATATTACATATGTTCACTCATTAGACATTTTGACATTAGAAATTATTTTATTTTAATGTATACATTTAGTTGACGTTTAGTGTTTCGCATGTCTTTTTTTCCCTTTGAATCAATATTTGTATTCATTATTATATGTTACACCCGACTCGTAAAAAATTAATTGTACTTAAGAAGAATTTTTTATCTAGTAGGTTTATATAATGTAAAAGTTATGCTGATTCATGAATATAGAAAATTAAAAATAGTAGGTATTACAAATTAAAATTCTTGCTAATGTGATAAAAATACATAAAATTAATTTTTAATAAAATAATTAATTGATTGGTTATGTTAGAATTTTTAATATAAATAATTTTGTACAAATTTAGAAAATAATGACAACACATTATGCTCATTTTCTTACTGTTTAATAGGGGTTCTCAATTGTTCTTTTTAAGAACGCGCCACACTCCTAGAAATTGACCGTCAAAACATAGTTTCGTACTTCATGGATTGCAATGGCCAGAATGGTCGTAGATAAATAATTTTTAAATCAATTTAAAGGGTACAACATTTTCCGTGTTTTGTCAGAGCCTTTTTTTTTTTTTAAATGATAAACTACAATTGTTATTCACAATTTAAAATATCATAAATTTTGATTTGTTTGATGACTAACCATTACAAATCTAAAATAATTAAAAATAAAAGCCTCTGACAAAGCATTTAAAAAGTTCTATTCTTTCATTTGATACCAATATCAATAATTTCTGACCATTATGAAGCTCAAAATCCATGAAGTACGAAGTTAAGTATAAAAGAGAATATTTTAATTTAAAAATTTTTTTTAATTTTTAATTTATTAAAATATTCTATTACGGTTTTAAACCATCTATCAATTTAATCTATTTAAAAATATTTTGAAAATCGTGACTGACAATTTTTATCATGAAATGATAACTCCTTGAATTTTGATCGTAAGAATTTGAAATTGCTTTTGAATATATACATGTGTTATTTACACTTGTGGTAAAATATTGGAATAGATTATTAGTATAATATATATTAGTATATTGAGATTCGCTCAGAATCTTATTTTCTAATGTAATTTAATTGAATTCAAATCTTAATAATTATAATAAAGCACTAATTTCATCGAGGACCGAAGAGACGTAGGAGGAATATCTTAAATTCTCGTTCCCTATTTTCCTACAAACTTTTCTAAATGACAGCAATTGATTTGATCAATGTCAATTAATTGACAATAAATATTATTATAAATATAGGTAATTATTATTTATAATTAAGTACATAAATATGCAGTGGATTTATTATGATGTGTAGTATTTATATTATGTAATTTAGTATTGTTAGGGTAGGGGCTTTCCCACAACGATTTGTTTAAATTTTATTACATCCCCCCGCTTAAACATTTCCTAAATACGCCGCTGCATGAATGGTATTGGGCGTGTATTATTACAAAATGAGAAACCAATATGTTATTTTTCAAAAAGTCTATCGCCAGTATAATGTTGTTAAAGACACATTGACAATGAGTTTTTAGCAATTTAATTTGCCTGTAATACATTTTATCAGTTTATTTATGGTCGACAAACTACTGTACAAAAGGATTATTAACCACTTATTTAATTTATGAAAAAATATATCAATCAAATTTCATCATAAACGTTACAATGAATAAAATTAAAATTAAGTATATATGACATTAAAGTAGTGCATGTATTGGGAAAGGAAATGTACATAGTAGATTTAATAAGTAGAATATATTCAAAATCAGAAATTGGTGAAACAATATTAGATTTAAATTTTAAATGAACTACATCACTGGTTATACTGCATCTCACCACCATCAGCAACGATAACAAGGCATCTAAAACGACAACAATGTATTCGCTACTCAAGGCAACGCGTAAGAAACCAATATACGACAATACGACCCTTTCTTTCAATATTTGTTCCACGAGTTCCATCACTAAAATGATGGACAAGGAAAACGATGATGTGTTGCCGATGGGTATGGGCCAAAGAATAATCAACAAACACCTACTGATCTATCATTACAACATCATGATTTCGAATAACACCAATTAGTATCGTTCATGCCATACTAATCCATTACTGAACCTGTACACTTTAGTAACAATAAAAAATCGTTAATTAGTAAGTAATTTCTATTTCTAATCATTATTTTCCTCTAAAAACCTGCATGCTTAACCGGTGTACCTTCAATGGTGCAATGCGATTCGGCATGCAAGTCATTGACTGAGTCCTGAGTGTTGTCCTCATTTCATAGGTACAGAGTAGGTTCGCGAAAAGGCTGAAACATGTAACGTTTCAAATCAATAAAGTGAAAAGCTTTAATTATATAATTTGAATTAACAATTTATATTTTATATGACGTGATTGGTATTAATAACTTTTACTTTTAAGTACAATTCTATTAGCAATATTTTAAGAATTTGAACTAAGTAACAATCCAATAAATTAATTAATTTAAATAGATTAAACAGATTATATTAGATTTTTATTGATTTTTTCTGTTTTTACTGTAGTATTATTACATGAAAACTTATTTAAAAATAAAATCATATTACGCAAACATTTACTTACCGGAACGAAAATAAAATAATTTTCAAAATAACTGCTTATAAAATTTTAACACGTTGCTGCTTTTACGTAATAGTGACCTCATTTTAAATATACAAAGTGTATATTTTAATACATCAATAAAATTTGGTATGAGTCAAAGTTATAATTAATTTTATACAATTTAATTTCAATTAAAATTAATTTATTGAAGTTTCTATTTATCGAAAATCATGATTATAATTGGTTCAGAAAGCAGAATTTGTATGATTGCATCTTTAATATTAATGATAACTATTCATTCATCTCATTGCGAAAGAATCATAAGTAAGTATTTCACCATTAATTAGTAATATTATTCTGGTAGTCTAATATAATACAATTTCAAATTATTCAACACATAAGTCACAATTATTAACTGACCTAATAAAATTATATAAAACATAAAACAAATTAATAATTTTTTTTATAAAGTCGTCTTCGATGCATAAAAAATACAAATGCTGCTAATAAGATTATTATACAATAAACCTTATGAACATGTTTATTACGAATATATATAATTATTTTACTTAAGAATTTTGTTTACGTTTAAAACATATTTTTGAAGAAAACAGACATCCTATATTAAAGTCTTTACTGAGCGTTTAAAAACAACATTTTTAGAAAGAGACATCAAATATTCAAACTCCGAGATTAAACTTGAACTTATGCACTTTAGTAACAATAAAAAAATCGTTATTAGGTAAGTAATTTCTATTTTAAATTATTATTATACTCTAAAAATCTGCATGTTTAATGGACGTACCTTCAATGATGAAATGCGATTCACCATGCAGGTCATTAACTGAGTCTTAAGTGTTCCCCATATTTCATAAGCACAGAGTGGGTATGCGATAAAGCTGAAACGTTACATGTTTCAAATCAATAAAGTGAAAAGCAATAATTATATTATTTGAATAAAAAATTTATATTTGATATGACGTGATTATTATAAATAACTTTAATTTTTAGTACAATTCTATTAGTAATATTTTAAGAATTTAAACTAAGTAACAGACCAATAAATTAATTTAATTAAATAATATGATTATATTAGATTTTATAATTTTTTCTGTTCGTATTTAAGTATTATAACATAAAAACTCATCTAAAAATAAAATCATATTCCGCAAATATTTACTCATTGGAACGAAAATAAAATTTTTTTCGAAATAACTGCTTATAAAATTTTAACACGTTGCTGCTATTACGTAATAGTGACCTCATTTTAAATATACAAAGTATATAAGCAATAATATTTATTGTTAACATAATCAGTTACAAAATATATAATTAAATCATCAACATTCGGTGTGTGTCAAAGTTATAATTATTTTTATACGATTTAAATTTAATTTAGTGTGATTTATTGAAGTTTTTATTCATCAAAAATCATGATTATAATTGGTTTAGAAAGCAGAATTTGTATGATTGCATCTTTATTATTAATGATAATTATTCATTCATCTCATTGCGAAAGAATTATAAGTAAGTATTTATACCATTAATTAGTAATATTATTCTGGTAGACTAACAAAAAACAATTTTCAAATTATTCGATCCACAACTCTCAATTATTAACTGACCTAATAAAATTATATAAACCATAAAACAAATTAATAATTTTTTTTTTATAAAGTTGTCTTCGATACACAAAAAATACAAATGCTGCTAATAAATTTATTCTACAATAAAACTTTATGAACCTGTTTATTACGAATATAAAATAAAATTATTTTACTTAAAAATTTTGTTTACGTTTAAAACATATTATTGCAGAAAACAGACATCCTATATTAAAGTCTGTACTGAGCATTTAAAAACAACATTTTTAGAAAGAGACATCAAATATTCAAACTCCGAGATTACCCAAACTATTGAGTATCTTCTATAAAAATCTAACACTATATCAGTTTTTGATTTACGTTTCTCTTTCTACGTTCAATCCATACGCGAAAACATCAAATTGTACGTCCGAGACAACAGTTTGACGTAAAATTCCCAAATGGATTCGGAGTGAGAAATTAACCATGAAATACAGTAGCGTATTTACAGGTGGATATGGGTGATAGATCCCCCCTCGCTTTTTTTTTAGTCCATATTGATTTATATAATTGTTTTAAATATTTGTGGTAATTTAACAGATATAGAAAATAAAATTAAGGATATTACCACAATTTATTTTTATTATAGCATTGTTATAATAAGTAGGTATTTTAAAATATGAGCGCCAGGTGGCAATGCTAGAATATGATAAATATTGTTATAATGTTTTATATTTTTATATCGTCAATAACCATCTAGTTTTACACATTTCTTATTATAGTACCTTTTACTGCGTTTGGTTGATATTTTAAGGCAATATCTCGTGTATTGTAAGTTTGTGGAAAATGATAACGACCAATATAGTAATGTTATAATTTATAACTTATAAATATTAAAATCCTTCAAAAATTCAAAATATTCTGCACACTTCTATTTTTAACTGCCACGCCTGAACGAATTTTTCCTCATTAAAGATTTAAGGATTAAGATTTAAGACATATCTTAGAAATAGTATGATAGAAGGAAATATGTTATTATTATTTAAACATATATATATCCATTGAATTATATTATAATTAAAATATTATACTATAGACATGTTAATTTTGTTATTAGAGTATACTTATTAATGTGTAAGCAATATTGCCATGCCATCGAAACATTCTAATTACATCAAAAGAAGTCATTGATAAACTATGTTTGAATAACAGGAAATTAGGTTTTATATTATAGAAATAGTGTATTCTGTTTTATAATCTTTAATTAATAATACAAATATATAACTACATGGGCGGACTGAGAGGTAACCAGCCCAATATTCTTTAATAATAAACGGTCAAAAACCATTTTATAGAGATAACAATTAGGGTTTAATAAGAGAGTAAATATTTTTTCTGCTTATCAACCTAAAAAAAATTACTCAAATATATGAAAATAACATCATGAACATATAATATTGTATGTATGATGGTAGTCATTATTAGCTTACAACTTTTTGGGATAGCTGCCTCAGGCAGCCTGCCTGTAGTTTTGATTAAAATAAATAAAGATACTTAACATTTTCTACAATAATATTCTAATAAAAATAAAAATATAATATAATTATACACTACAATTATTTGAATTGTCAAGAATTGACTCTGTCCCTTTCTACCTGGGACCAAAAAATAATAATAGATATAATTGGATAGATAAATAGATACATGGCTAGCGAGTAGCGGCCCATAACTTGTAAATCGGCACCGGCCCACTGTGCTACAAAATAGTAGCACACCGGCCCAATCCACTACTGTATAACTACAATCATATGATTACATTTGTTAATATATTTTGTCAGAAAAATAAGTTAAATGATTTTAAGTATGTACGTTCTAATTTCTTAGTAATATTAACCCATAATTTTTAATTAATTGAAGTATTGGTGATAATAAGCGAATAACACAACCCCCCCCCCCCCTACCGCTCAATCATGAAATTTTAGCCAACGCATATCTCACCATGACAAAATCCTAAATACACCACTGATGAAATAAAGTGACAACAGACCGTATACCTTGATAAAGGAATAAAATAGAAAAAAAAGTCACATTTAGAAAAATAACTAAAATATAGTATTTTTTTATAAATTTTTTTCAGGACTACCGGAAATACCGCATCATTTTGTCTTTGGTATTCAAATTGATCAAACAACTACGAATTATAAGATATTCAATGAACTTATAAGTTTAAGTAAACGAATTATTTATTTTTTAAAATAATATGATTCAATTTTATGTATTTAATGTATGTATAATATTCATTTTAATTAATTTTGTAATTTTAGTCGATTTAAAAGTTTACAGATAACTTTTAATTAAATATTATTATTTAAACAAAAATGATTTAGGTACACATTATTCACGTGTATTATGATTATAACTATGAATTTCTATATTTGTGTCTCTCATGTTGTCTATTTCGGTATTATA
Source organism: Eriosoma lanigerum (assembly GCA_013282895.1). Classification (NCBI taxonomy): domain Eukaryota; kingdom Metazoa; phylum Arthropoda; class Insecta; order Hemiptera; family Aphididae; genus Eriosoma; species Eriosoma lanigerum. Next base: position 1,711,374 of record CM023359.1, read on the forward strand.
AATACAGCTAGACACTTGACTAGATTATTTTATCTATCTTAAATATTCTTATTATATTTATTTTATTTTGTGAGACTTTGATTACTTTAATAATTATGTGCTTAATAAAAAAAAGTAATTTATATAAACCAAATATATATATATTTACTATATATACTGTATATTTACAAATAATATATTATATATGTATATATATATATATATATATAAAATTTGATTATATTCTTAGTATTAGTATTTTTGCTATTAGATGAAAAATAAATTTTAATGTATAATTTTTATTCATCATTCTAATTTATAATTTAATTTAAGAATAAGAAAAATGTTTCAATAGCATTTTGACTCACATTTTTTAGTCACTTAAGAAAACTTAATTTAAACGTATCTTGGAAATAAAGTATTTATAAATGATCTTTAACACAATGTTAATTCGCAATTAATTAATAAAATAGATTATTAAATACAAATACAATGTATTTAATTATAATAAAAGAGTGTTTGATTTGTTTTGTTATGAGAAGTAGATAACTCAATAACTATAGTCAATCTTCTTCATCATTGATAATAATAAAATAAAAATTGTTTATTTTACATAAAATAATAATTAATTAATTCCAAAAAATAACCTAATAGCAATATAAATTTGGCAATTAGCGCCTAAGTATACCTAATACTAAAATAATATTTTACTTGAATATTAGAGTTTATACAACACAACTTGTAATATAATATTATATTTTGAGCTGAGTGTGGCTCAGCGGTGCAATTAAACTTTTAATAATTTGATTTCGTTACATATTATCGACCCTGACTTGAACAGTACAAATATTTTCATATAATATATACTTATTTTCAAATAAAATAGTAAATTTCGTGAATTTATATTTTTAAAACAATGTCTAATTTTTACGCATTGATATAAATATAAAATTAGAAATCAAATACTTAATAATATTATAAAATAATAAATATTTTGGTCCTTCTAAAATAAATAACTTAATATATTTTTCAGCTGATACCAGAATGATCATGACTAATGATATTGAAGTATTTTGTGAATACATTGTTTATATATTAAAAAAATATACCGGTAATTAAAAATATTTATATTAATAAGTTAAACAAGTTAATCGTACGAAATGAATTTATCTCAATTGATAATGATAAACATTATGTGTTTTGGATATATCCTATTATGGTTTTACCATTAAATTTTTTTCTACTAAGTAGATAGTAATGAAGTTTATATAAAATTGTATCATACAAACATACGATATAGATACAAATTATCCAATATATTATTTAAAATTTTTAAATTTATAAAACAAGTAAGTAGGCAGTGTAGAAGTGGTACACAACATGCGAGAGAACACTAGTACGATATGTAAAGAAAATACGAATACAGACTAAACACTGCTGTTCTGCTATGAAAATACTTGCACATAGTAGTATTTCTCAATAAACTATCTTCAATATATATATAATTTTTTATTACTACTATTGATCTATAACGTTTTAGATTATGAGCTAAAAGAGGAATGTATTGTTTCTACAAAGATGTTTTTTTTTATGTATGAAAACATTTTTTAGGGTGAAATAATTGTCCGATTATTATAAGTAGGATATGCTTTCGGTAGAAAATCATGTCTATTTGGTACTTTATTTAGCTCATTTTTCGAATTTCTTAAAAGTTTTTCCTTGGGAGAAGAAAAACTACAAAAAAATCGACAAAATTACGATTTCCGTTTGATTTTTAATTCGTGATAACTAATTATGTTTTGATCGAGAGACTTGAAAATTTTTTTAGAACTAAAATTTGTAATATACAAGTATGATAAAATTTTGGAAAAGATTAGTTAATTATTTGGCTAAATATAGAACTATAAACTATTTTCCAAAAAAAATCAAAATTACCTACAATTGGGTTTTAAAAATGGGTTTATCGATTTGAAAATCGTATAAAAAACTTATAATGTACTACTTAATTTATTTACAAAATATTTTGAAAATAGTGACTGACAATTTTTTTTATAGACATTTTATTATTTATTTCTGATGTATGAAAGCATTTTTTCGAGTAGAAATAATGATCCGATTACCAAAAAAAGGGTAACCTTTTCGTTCTAAATTTCATCTAGTTGATACTTTGTTTAGCTCATTATTTTGAA
>CM023359.1:1713941-1768528 GCA_013282895.1 Eriosoma lanigerum
TTTTTTTAGAACATTCACTTTTTTAAAATTATTTTTACGTTAGAAGTACAATGGCTTATTTTTTGAGATTAAAATTGTTACATTTTGTATGTATCCTAACACTACAAAAATTATGATTGATTCAGAGATAAATACAATTTTTTCTGTCAGATCTAAAATCGAAAATATAGACATACAAGTATAAATTTCTTATTTCGGATAAAAAATGTTTGTATTTGAATTGCAATTTTAGAACTGATTAGTTTGATAAATTTCATCATACCATCGATGTATAAAATTAATGTTCATTTTAACCAAAAACGTATTATTCGTCGAAACGGTCATGACCAATATAGTCTAGTGGCATATCGACGTTCGGCGACAATAATATTTGAGCTAGAGATAATATATCGTAAAAACAATATGATGAAGAGCAAGAATATTATATAATAGGTTAAATATATATCCTAAAAAGATTTAAGAAATTCATATTTTTAAAGATTTGAGAAATTACAAATCTTGATTTCAATAATATTTTTTATTGTATCGTAAAGAAAATGAATTGTTTCATAAAAATATTTTTAATTAATTAGTTGTTAAGATATTGGCTAAAACCTTACAACAATAAACTGAATATCATTTCAGTATTTAAATATAGTTTTCTTATTTGTATTTCAGCTAATTCTAAATTAAGTAAATACATAATATTTTCAATAATATAATCTTATATTATAATTAACTATATTTCTATATTTATCATTAAAATTTGTTTTATTTTCTGGTTGTAACAAATAGTGGCGCTGAAACAAGCCAGTTCAATTAATATTGTTCGATACCAATCTCCCTATTTTCACCCATTAAATAATAATTAGATATAATAATGAAAATTATTTATATTAGTATCAAGAGTACCTATAAGCAGTTTCGACCAATTTCAAAGTTTAATTGACCACTTCCTTTATATGGCAGTTCATTTGAACTACCCTAAGTATCTGTTCGTCGCCACTTGTAACAAATAAAGTACATAACATTATGGTATAGCTACTATTAGTTATTATATGAAATTGTAATTTTGACGAAATTAATTTAAGATTTTCATGCTAACTGCTAATCAGGGCTCGAAAAAATAAAATAATTTGTTTAACATTAAGACAGTTTCATCGTTATTAATTTTATTTTGTTTGATGTTATACTTTTTTTATGTTTAATGTTATTAGTTATACAAACGTTTAATGAGTTTTTTTTTTATCGTTATTTGTTATTTAATAAATAATATAAAATTAAGAATATATATAGGTTATATGCAAATATGTAATTATTATTTATGATAAAACAACAGTAATTGAACAAAATAATCTAAACTTAATTTTTAACACAGTCCTGATAGAACTGTTTTATTTAGTGATAAAGCTAATATACGCAATTGCCGTTTTCGTTAATGTTAAATGTTTTACATTTAAATCGTTTAAGAATTTTAACGTTTAACGTACAAATAATGGTCCAATTAGCCCAAGTATGCTTTAGGTTTTAAATTGCACCTTCTTGATACTTTATTTAGATCATTTTTCGAATTTTTTAATTGTTTTTCCTGTATCAAAATATGACAGAAAATAGGCAAAATTATGGTTTCCGTTATTTTAATTTAAAATAATTCGTGATAATTAATTCAGTTTTAAGCGTTTACATTAATTTTGCCATGTATATAATATAACTTAGAGAATGTGTAATTTTTTAAAAATTTTTTTACAGATAATCACATAAGTCGACGCAATTTTAGATCAGCTGCTATAGAATTATCATCGTGTAGGTTTAATCAGATAAATAATTATAATTAATACAGCACTTCCACTCAATTAGAATAAAATACTTTATACTACACATTCATAAATTGTACCTATTTAATTGTAATATGGTTTCTTTGTGGAAATTAAGCAATCGAATATAATATTTAGTTTTATCGATATATATATATATAATTCAGGTAACTAACTTCCAATTAAACTATAATTTCTAACATTATGACGCCTTTTGCGACTTGGGTAATGTTTACAAACTGTAATCAAATTTATACTGTGGCAATGTTTACCCAAATGCTATAACTTCATAAATTCATAATATTTATTTGTGTTATGAGTTTGTGACATTTGAATTGGTAATATACAGATTTTTTCACGACGGAAATAATAGTAACGCATATATTTAGTAAATTGAATAGATATTATATTGCATAGAAGTGTAAAATATTATATTTTTATTTTTACTAATTTGCTTATACCGTTAATAGGTACTTTATTCGTTTGACTTTATGTGTATTAAGAATATTGATAGTCATTAACTCTTTCCGCATCTATTCTCGATAATACTTCATCAAACAATACATATATGTAAATATACATATGTTATAAATTACAATTTGCAACAATATAAAATTGGTATAAGTAATAATCCAAGTCTGGTGTATGTGGCAAGAGGTGGAAATTTTAGTTTAATTACAACAACAAACAGTATGTTATGAATTGTCTAATATAAGCAATTATAAATAAAATGGCGGATATCCAAATTGACGCTGAAAACCCCGCCGCTATGCCTTATCGACAACCATTTTTTATTGCAAATGACGACTACGTCAAAATCTATAACAGAGTATATAATTTATTTCAGTATTTTTCATCCTGACAAAACATGTTGAGGAATATAACCATATTTATATATAATCTGTGGTATAAGCTTTATATTTATATATATATATATATAGTTTAAGGTTAAAATAATGCATACTTATTGTAAACAATATAACACACACAACAATTAATTAATATATTATTAAAATCAATGAACTAATATAGGCGTATCGTGACTATTTATCTATTAAAACTAAAATTAAATTATAAACAAATTTGTTTTATTAGGGTATATTATGAATAATAATACTTAATGTTCTTATAGAGCAAAAATATATCGATATTATTACGTTAATATTATTCGTTATTTAGTTATTTAATAATATTTCAATTTATGTTTCGTTTTGTTTTATGAAATTGTTTATTTTTCGTTTTTCGTTTTAGTTACGTTTACACATTTCCGTCGTTTTAAACGTTATCATAACGTTTGAAAGCTCTGTGTATTACTACCATCAGGGCCTGATTAACTAATAGGCTAAGTAGGCTACAGCCTAGGGCGCCAATTGACTTATGTTAAATTGGGGACGTCACAAAATAATTTTTATTACGAATGTAGAACGTTTGCATAATGTGTTGGTATTTTAAATTAAGATAAAATAATTTTTTGTTATTATCCCTATGTATCAGCATTTCGTACATAATATTATTAAATTTTCATTATTAATTTTATTTGAAATATGAGTAAAAATAATTAAATAAAAATAGTCCACCTTCTACCTCTCCTCTAATCCTTTGAAAGGGCGCCAAATCAACCCTAGTCTACTGGCAACTAACTCCTTAATCAGGCCCTGACTACCATGAATGGTTATTTAAATGGATTCCATTTCCAATTAGATTGGCATTTGCATTGACAATCAATAAGTCTTAAGACCAAACGATGTCTATTTGTGATTTAGATTTGGGCACATCGTGTAAGCACGAACAATTATGTTCTCGTGTAGGTCCTCAATCTACATTTATTCCGCGTTTACATCCGGTTTGTTTGTGTTGGCTAAAGATGGACTCGCTAAAATTATCCTTCTCTGTATTGCACAAAAAGAGAATGATGTTTTTTTTTTTTAATTGGCATAATTTGTAGTAGAGACGATATTTGAAATTTATTAGATAATAAAAGTACAATAAATTACAAAAATTAATATTTGGTGCTTCGTTATTTTTAAAGGCGGTCATCGTTCGCAGCGGTCCATTTCTCTTTCAGTCATATACAACGTTCACACACACTTACAATAAGTTAGTTATATTTTTATGACTACCAAAATTTCACTAGAAATAATTTATATGACAAAACAACGTTTGCCGGGTCAGTTAGTATATATATATATAAATAAACACAAATAATTTGAAAAGAAAAACAGTAGAAAAAAACAAATAACTTTTAGAAAGAGAAAGTAGGGTCACTATTTTTAATACGAATTAGATGATTAATAGGAAAGTTAGATGAATTATAAAAATTTAGTAATAGATTAATTGTTATTGTATTTACTATTAACAGTTAAACAACTCTTTATAATCATTATGGAGGTAATAGTGCAAAACATTATCATGCTAATCGAAATCGCTTTCATAATCAACCATACTTGGGAACCATTAAAGGTTGCTGTACATTGGTTTAGAACGGAACGGAACGATCCGATCAGATCGAATCTGAACGGTACCGAAATGTTTGTCGACAAATTTTGACGGTTTCCGAAGCATTATGGTCGCAATCGCATGTGTACTGACACATATATACGAGCTAACTTTTGTTTTTCATCGTTTTGTACTTTGTAGTTATAGTTATAGTTGTGTACACAATAAGAAGACTACAAATTTGTATTCTTCTGTTTTAAATGCAGGAATGGTGTAAAGAATTATCTTTCTTATACCTTTGCGATATGAATGCTATGAACCCAATGTCTTTTTTTCGTATACTTTTCTTTTTCTTCAACTTCTGACAAAAGAGTTAGTGTGAATATCATGTCTTCTTCGTCATTACCTGTATAACCCATTAGATTATATTATTATTTGTATTTTACAAGGACTCAACATTTTTTAAATATAATGAATGTAACAATAAGCTTTATTGATTTCGACCGTCGAGCACGAGCGATGAGATCAAAATAGCTAAGTATATATATGTATATATATATATCCGTAAATTCCAACTGGTTCCGACACAGTGTGCGGATAAAATTTTTTTCCATTCCGATCTAATGTGCGACAACCTTAATAGGTTGGAAATATAATATTCTTGTTATCTCTTAGGATAAATAGCGATAAATGTTAATATAGTGTTTTTGAAGACACTGTTGAATTCAAGAGAACACCAAAAATATTATTAAACCTACAAATGTTTTCTTACAATTTTATTTATGTTTATTAATTTAATTATTTGCATTTATGGGAGTGACGCATTGAGAAGGTTAATTATTATGTATATTGAATATATTAACGTCATTCAATTAAGAATTCAATATTATGGATGCTTGATTTTATTAATATTTTGAACTCCAATACACTCAATTGAATTATTCATAAAAATACGGTAATGCGTGAATTAATTAATTAATTATTATCATATTATATTATGTAACTATAAACATATTTATGTATTTTTTAAAATAACTGTTTAACGAATCCGACAAATCAAAATTAATATATTAAATACCAATAATATGACATTGTAAATATATTAATCGTTGTAACCATTTTTTATATTACATTTTGTAATTAAAAACAGTAACGTAATAGTAACAGTATATTATCGAAATAAAATATTATAAAATTAAAGGCTAAAATTAATTTATTTTTAATACTTGATTATTATTATTTAAGTAATTACAAAAGAAAATAAATTAAGTAAGTTACTGCAAGTATATTCACGACTTACTCTTTATATAAATTTATTATATAACAAAAAAAAAGTAAAATAGTTAAATTATACATTTTTTGAAATTAAACATTTATTATTTACACAAATTATTGCAAATTTATATAATATCTTCTACAATTTATGATGTGAAATTATTGTTATTTTTTAGAGGATAATGAATTATTATCTTTTCAAGAATACAAAAATGCACTTTTAGGTACGTTAAAAAACATATTAAATTACATTAACCATTCATATGCGTATATATTATATATTATTATTATGATTATTTAGAATATATGAATAATAGGGGTAAGTATACCTATATGATTATTATACTAATTGTGCAGTATAACCAATTTTAGTTGAAATAAAAATAAACTAAATAGTTTAATAGCATTCGGAGTAGTAGGATAAATTAGGGGCTTCTAAAACCGCCTCCGCTTCTCAAAGCCACAGCAACCGAAGAAGTGACACCGCACTTTATCATCTATAGAACCATCTAGGTTTGACAGCAACTATGTAAAATGTTATTTTATATTGCGCAGGAATAATTATTCCATGATATTTCATGAACGAAAATCTCAGCTGGTAGTGATCCATAGAGTAGATTATTAGCGCCTGCTTAAATCTTGTGACATATCTCACTCTATATTGATATGTGACTTCTATTTAAGATACTATGATTGTCTATCAACCTATGACAAAACCAATAAAATGTGGACACAGAAATAAATCCTCTAAAACACCTGTCTTCCAGACTAGTAGCGATTTTATGAATTATAATGAGAACTACTGTAATATATTAACAAAATAATGTAAATAATAATTAATATTTAATATTTTCATTACTTATATTATTATTTTTTATCAATAATCAATTCATTGACATAATTTGTATAATACTAACATTTATTTTAAATTTAATCTATTTGTTACTTATTTTTCTAACCTTCAGAAAAACGTTTTGATTAGTGTCAGATAGCAAAGCGGCCAAATTCTTTTTTATTGTCATTAAAATAAAATAAATATAATTATACTGATAGATACTGATAAGTCCGCATGAAACGCTGCATATATATATCCGCGGATTCAATTCGGCGGTCAATTTTTAATGAACTGATGCAACCATAGTATCCTATGTGTAACCAATTATTACTGTTATTTGTTAGTGATAAATAAGATAATAATTGATAATGAATTCACTGCTAGTGGTTGCTACGACACCTGCATATCATAAAATTGCTGTCATACCTATATATGTATAGTGTGAGATGAAGTCGTACATCTACGACGGAATAAACTAGCCATCGAGAATTTTCATGTGTGACGAAATTGAACACAAACGACGGAATGGACTTGCTATATATACCTAGCGTGTGCGACGAAGTCGTACACTTAAGACTTAATAAACTTGTCGTCGATTTATATTTCCGAGTGTGACGCAATCGCACCACTAAGAGAAAACCCATTTCCTTGTATCAAATTCTCTGTGTTTGCGTATTCCAAAATTACAAAACGTAATCGATTTGCAACCAAAAAGTGTAACCTGGTAACTCGTACGCCTCTAAAGCCGCCGAAGGCAATAAAGCAATTATCAAAATTTCCATTAAAAAAATCTTTCTCCACAATAGGAGTTTCGTGTACGCCGAATTGCATTTTCCCAAATGTCATTCGGTAAAGCATTTGCTAGTTATATTAAAATTTTGGATTATAACCTATATAATAACATAAACCGATACCCATTATACATGGAAATAGATAATATTTTTTAATATTGTTTTATAATTTAACAGTGATGGAATATAGTAAAATATATTTTATTAAAAAATAAATATATATGTATTCATTTAAGAAACTGTGGTATATTGTTTTAAATAATACAGATGATATGATACAAATATATAATATTGATATAAGTACTGTTTGTTTTGGATGGAATGGGGGCATTGTATCAAAAAATATTCATTCTGTATGTGATGAAGCGCGGTGTCACCTCAACAGTAGCTGAGGCGTTGAAAGGCAGAAGTGATTATAGAAGTCCCTAATTTATCCTATTTGAAGTATTAATAATGTTTTTAATATTTGTACTTTAGAACGTTACAACAGCGAACAATTCATACATCGTATGTTATATCTTTAGTTCTATTTTAAAAAATATATGGGTATAAATGTAGTTAATCTTTTTTTAAATATTTTGTAGTTATTTTTTATTATCTTGAGCTAAGAAAATACAGCAGCATAAATTTTTAATGAACTTACAAGTAGTGTGGTACTGGCCAAAAATGCTTATTGTGCAATTTAATTTTATGGGCCCATCAAATATAACTTGATTTGCTCGTTTCATACATTTCATACGTTTCATACAACCAAAACAAACTTATTATTAATTTTAGTGTTTCATCAAAAAATATAAATATTTATATAATAGTTAATTTTTTTTTCTTTGAATTTATAATTTTTTTCTAAACATATCATATTAAAAAGGGCCCACACAGTTAGGGTCCAACATGTGATCGCACGTGAATACCATAGGGCAGTCTGATCCTGCCTATAGGTAACATATTATATGTTAAGTTTGTCGATGACAAGACATTGTCACAGTATAATTTGCAATGTACTTTAAAGTTTTTATGACATATAATATTTTAAGACTTTTTTAATATATAAATAAACTTTTAATAACATACAAATCATACGGCAAAAACATTAAATAAAAGTTGAAGACAGTAACTTATTATTTCTACCTAATATCATGCCTTATATACCTTAGCTAATAATTAAATAGAAAAATAAATCAATAATGTATAAATTTAGACGTCGTATTCTTAAATATTTAGTTCAAAATCGAAATTATGTTACTTTATATCTAGTATTTATATTAGTGATTCAAGGCGGAAGAATGAATGTTCACGACTAATATATCTTCCTATGAATAATTGGACCATTTTTAGTATGAGTACCTTTAATTTTGTTTTTGTAGTTTGATGCATATAGATAACACTTCTTTAACTAATCTTAATTTTATTGAACAATAACTTGTCCCGAAAATAAACACTTGTTAAAAATGTTTTTATTTATAAAAAAAATATTTTTTTTAGGCTATCGATCTGTAAAAGTCCATCTATAAAATTTACCTCGTTACATAATTTTTAATTTAATTTCATTGAGTCAAAGTCGAAATTAAATAATATATCGAAAAAAACTGATAATAAGTATCCATCGTATACTTAACTGAATTAAATCATCTAAGATTTAATTCCAATTTAAACAATGTTTTAATTAAATACTTTTTCTCTTATACAATAATTAAAAAACGAAACTTTCCTTTACAATTATTAATATGTAAAATATTTTACTTTATAATGTACTAAATACGGGTATTACCATTCACAATTTTATACACTGTGTTCTGTAAGTCACAACCTTAAAAATATGTATGTTTTTGGTATTATAAAACGAGTAATTAATGTTTGAAATTCTATATAGAAACGTTTTGTAAGTATAAATAGATTTGTAATAATTTAGTTTGTATGGACACATTAGATACTCTTATACACTTTAAATATATTAAAGTAATCAACAGTAGTATAAATAAGTGGTTCGGGCCATAGGGATTCCTGTGTATTGGGGTGCAATGAAGGGGAATTTTGAAGGAGCAACTCCATTATCCAGTGCAACATCAATAGCTCCTACCACCACGCAATTCTACCGAAAAAAACTATTGCAAAATCAGTCACAGTTAAACCAAGATCATATCCCCCCACCGCTATGCAATACATGTGATAACTTCACTATTATTATAAATATTAACGTATTTTATCGGCATTTAATTTAAAATTGAACTATTTTAAAATTAAGTGTTTTGTAGTTAAATTGCTGGATGAATATAATTTTAATTAATATATTATTCAATAATAATTAATTATTTTATTAATAGCTAATCAATAAAATTAATATAACTTTAGTTTTTATAAGAAAATTGTCGCAAACGTGATATATAATATTAAATTAAATTAGTAAAATCGCTTAATGTCAATAATAATCTGTTTTCAACAAAAATGCATTGTATGTGTATATACCATATTTACATAATATATTACAGAATGAGGTCAGTTTTCCTGTCGAGTTTTATGTAAAAAGAACAAACAATAATATTATAATATTCCAGTACACATTAAATTTTTATATTAAAATATGCAGATAATTAATAAAAAGATAAATAAAACTAAAAATATCATAAGGTATTCGTAAAAGATACAGTGTATTTGTAAAAAAAACCATAATGTATTACAATATACGTCATTCGGGTATCAACGAATACGCTGCATGGTAGCGTCGCTATCTACTACAGATCATTACTAATGGGTTGATTATATTGGTCAAATTTACTGGGTACTCGCTAGCAAATTTACACGCTGATACTAAATTGGCTCAATGTACTTAATAGACGTAGTGATCTTTGTTTGTTATACCGGATTTACAAAAATTGCAATAAGTCTTCTTTCCGTGTAATTTGAGCTCTTCATTAGTTATAATAATAGGTGTATTGTTTTGAATAATTTATCAATTTTTCTGGTTATTTCTACCATATTGGATGAAATAATATTTGATAATATTAATCACATTGAAGATATTTATTTATTTTAGAGTAATTAATGATTTATTATAACGGTGTTAGTTTAATTTATGAATAAAATATATAAAAAATTAAAAACCAATGACCAATTTATTTTTTAGATTTTCCTAATAATAATGAAACATGTATGGAATTTGTTGATAAAATAAACGAAACATCTATTGGTATTTATTGTAAGTACATGATTATTAAATTATTTTAGATAAATTAAAAATTTTTCAAGATTTATTATTTATACCTTAATAAAATTATTTTAAAATCGTAATTGAATATATAGTTCTTAAGCTATTTTATCCATTTCCTTAAAACACGTAAACTCTTTATTAAATCATAAAAACTTATTCAAAATATTTATTTTCATTTGATTTTATTTAATACGTTATAATTATTAACGAATTCGTTTGTTAATAATGAATTATAAGACAGAGTAATAACCAGTACTGTGCTAAACCATTCGCCGGCCGGGGCAAATTTTAAAGTGCTTTTATACTCATCTATGCATTAGGTAAAGCATAGGCGTATTAGCAATTTATAAAGGGAGGGTGGAATGGTCAAATTGTATTTTAAAAGCTTTCATGAAGGTGCAACTCCCCTCTTACCTTTTTATAATATAAATAAAATGATTTACAAAAATAATTAATTAGACATTTTCTGTATACATTATAATGCAAAATCTAAAACAGGTGACAAAATAATATTATTAAAAGGAATTAATTTTTTTGGTCATGAGGGGAGCTTTAAACTCGTTTGACCACCCATAAATATGCCTATGATGTAATAACCCAACTATTATAATCATATAAATATAAATACATAATTATTGGAATTAAAGCTATAAAAGTGATAGAAATGTCATAAAAACAAATTAATTTTTTTGGTAATAGCGAAATGAAATATTTTATGACGTAAATGTAAAATTTAATAAAGCTCAACTTATATGTAAACAATTATAACATGTTTATAATTTATATTGATAATAATAATGATGACAGTTCAAATTAAAAATACGGGCATATGACTTAAGATATATCTACCATAGTATAATGGACACATGTGAATTTATTATTATTCATTTTTTTCAATAATATTAATAATATGCAATGAGTTATTCTTAAAATAATTCGAAATGAATACATTTTTCTAGTGCTAATAAAAATTTGCCGCTCTGGGCATTTTTTCTCTAGTCCCCCCCCCCCCCCCACCACATTAACATGGCTCTGGTAATAACTATAGTTACTTAAATTGAACAATTCAATACAAATTATTATTAGATATTGGTCATACCTATCACATTGTATTAAATAATTATTCGATAACTCATATAATATATTTAATTTTTAAAATGTGGTAAATTAAAAAAAAAAAAATGATAATAATATAGCGTAATAAATTGCAAAAGTGTAAATATAATAATTTTAATAATAATATAAGTATATATTTTATTTTATCTTGTACAGTGGAAAGTGATTGTAAGCATTCAAATTCTTTTCTTTTTTCATTACTATACATATTAACACATTTGTGATAACTGAAAATCAATAATTAGAATAATGTAATAGTATAATTAATACTAATACTACCATGCAATTTTCATATTCGTAATATATTATAAAAAATATTCCTCATGGAAGGAAAAATGTAAAAAGCCTGGCAGTTCCTAGGACGTTCCACTTTCGTCTCTTCGATCTTCGGAGAAGTAGTGATGGAGGAATATTGTGTTATTATTAATTTAATTTATTAATAATGATATAAAATTGATTTGAAAAGGCTGTACATTTACAAAATTTTACAAAACTGGGTTATGTAATACATGATTACGTTTCTATTAAATTTTCAAACCGTAACAACTAAAATTGCAAATTATATTAAAAATGTTAGAGAAAAGAATAATTTTTTTAAAATACAATTTATGTATCTATTTTCTAAAAAATTTTTATTATATATAATATACGTAACGTTCAAATTCCATTAATTATCATGGAAAATAAATACTAAATAATATTACCTTTAACTATGTATACAGATTGTCAACAGGGTAAATATTAACCTTTTTTTTTATCGATTAATTATCATATGTGATTTTTTCATTATTATTATTTTTATTCGATAAAGATGAATCGTGGTTCTATTCATTGAAGCATAGTAAGATATTAATTTTAAATTTGATTAAAATAACATATCATAAGTGTCAAAGTAACAGAAAGAGTATTTTTATCCGTTTATGTGATATATAGATACAATTTTAGAATAGTATGTTCACAATTAAAAAAAAGTAATTTATGTAAGATAAACACAATTACGAGAAATAGAAAATGTGGGAATAGTTAATGTTAACTTATAATAGTTATGTAACGTGTTGTCAATTTTAAGGAATTAACAGCAGCTTATATAATATAGTTTATCTCACACAAATTATCTACCAATTGCAACTTCCCGTAAGTTTATTTATGCTGATAATTTTTTTCTCGTTACCAAACACAACTAGTTTGAAGTTTTCGAGAAAATACTATAAAACAGCCACATATCCACTCCATGGACCACAAGTTGAATAATACATGAACTATGCTGCAGCTGTAGTCGCATTAACGAAGCTTCGAGGCGACTAAGAAAGTATTGGAACGACTTAATGATGAAATTACGTGTGATATTGAAATTGAATGCTCTGAGGTCTCGAATATCCAGCCAGACAAATCCGTGGTCACTCCTTGGATTTTGACAACAATTCATAAGCCATCATTTGGTAGTACACCATAACTCAGGTTTTATATACGATAGATCTATCTGTCGCTATTTGTGTTTAAATTTTGTTCAGAAGATGTGTATACTTCTGTCTGCTGCTGTTTGGACAAATTATTGTGTGCTATCCTGCTAGGATATTGGTTGATTTGAATAAAATTAATCATTTTTTAGAAACTCTCTATAAACTACCTTAGAATCTGTATTTATTTTTAAAAAGCTATTCAAATTTTTATGATCTGTTCAGACTTTTATACTCGTCTACCATGTAAATATTGTCAATAATAAATAAAGGTAAAGTCATTAGCTAACACTTCAATTCTATAGCGGAATAATTATTTTCCAATATTTTATTTATTTATTTTTTTTTAATGCAAAAATAGTGTATTTCATTTATTTGTATTTACTTAAATAATAACACCTTATTTTTTTTTCATCCATCTGTGACTATAATAGTTTTGTGGAGATGTCAAAAAAACTTTAGAGCTACTTTATTTTTTGGTGTAGGAAATTTTTTTCTCAACCAAGCATCTAAAACAGCAACATATTTAAAATAATCTTTTTTTATGATTCCATAATAATAATACCGTAAACATTGAGAAAATTCGTCTGTGATGTACCTTCTGATATCAGACGTTTCGTCGTCTAAAATTTAAAATCAACGTAGTTCATTTTCTTTCTTAATCAATCGGTTCAACATAATTTCTCTGTTAGTTTCAATTATTTCTTTTATAGTTATTGGACTTGTATAATAGGTATCAATTGTTTTAAAGACAAGTATGAAAATACTACATTTAAAAATTCTATGTATAGTTGCTTGATTTTATTCGAAATATTAGTAAAAAATGAATATTGCTATCATATTCAATAGAATCAATGTAATTCGTTATGCCACTATATCTCGACCTCCTCTCAAAATAATATTTTAATGAGCGACCACATGCAATTATAGTCTTAATACAATAGGAATTTATCATTATATTTATTTAAATATAACTTGGCAATAGTATCAAATTGAATATTGATTAAATGGTTTTTTTTAAATACCATGGATTTATGATAATTAAAACTAAGGAGTTAATAATAATTAAGATTATAAACACAAATATATCTATCTAACATATTTCACCAATTATATAATAATATGTGAAATATATAAATATATATAATATATTTCACCATATTTCCCTCCTATTTCACCAAGTTTGAAAAATCTGAACCTGAAGTTTGGGCTAAAATCTAGTAAACCTGTGTATCTTACTATAATAAAATTCATCAATACGATAGCATGGATAACAGGTAAAAGAAACTCAAACATAAACTAGTATAGATAGTCCCGGAATACTTCTTAAAAATATTTATATAATTATTGTAATCGGACAATATTTGACAAGTTAGGTTACGATTTAGTGTTTATTATCATAAAATGTTTTTATTATTTTCAGGTGAACCAATATATGGAGAATTACATCTTTCATATGTTATGAGAAATATAAAAATGGGTAAATATATCGTCGTGGCAGAATGAAATGGTTCTATTAAATTACAATAAATACGATAATAAATATAGGTATAATAAATATAAACTTAAATGGCAATAACATAAAAAGATATATTATAATTATTTATGAGTAAATTAAAGATTTTAACTTGGTTGAACTGTCGTTAAAAAAATCAAAGTTGGTTAATGAATTACTTTTAATTAGTATTCTATTAATTGGAGCAAAAGACTATAATTTTGGCGGAATGTTTTTGTATAGAACGGTTGAGTTACACGAGTATTTACTCTAGGTATATTTATGGGTATTTGGGACAATAATTCTGGGCAATCAATTTGATGATTAATTAATTTATATAACCAAAACACATCATTATATTTTCTTCTATTTTCCAAAGTTTCGATATGAGTTTAGTTAGGTGTTTTAAGGGTGTGTCTATTTTGTTGGATGTGTAAGCATGTACACGTAAAAGTCGATTTTGTATACGTTCTATTTCTATTAAAGTAGATTGATACGGGTTCCAAATGACTGAGCCGTATTCTAAAATTGAACGCAACAAAGAGAATTATAACACTTTCAAGCAATTTGGATTTTTAAATTCGGAGCAATTACGTCGTATGAATCCAAAAGTACGGAGTGCTTTATTACATGTTAATTTTATATGGCTATTAAAAGATAAATAATTAGTTATAACGATACCTGAATCGTTAATTTGCGATACCACCAGTGGTTAGGTATATTCAAGCAATTGATATTTTATATTAACGTTTCGTCGAGTAAACGAGATTTAAGAACATTTATTTACATTAAAACTTAGACCACTAATTGAACACCGAGAATAAAATTTATCTAAATCTGATTGCAATCTAACATTATCATTGAATGAATATATAATAAATCGGTAAATATAATTTTAAATCATCGCAAGCATTAAGAAATTACAATGCTTAAATATATTTTAAACATCGTTCATAAATAATAAAAAGAGTAAAAAAGATATATGTGCCCTTTTGACTCCAGAAGTAACCTTAATGATTGATGATAAAAAATTACCTAATTTTACTTGTTGAACCCTATCGTTCAAATAAGATTCAAACCATTAGAATAAATTTCTCGTAATTCCCTTATTCTTCAATTTTTTCAACAGAATAATTATATCAACAGTATCAAACTTTTTTTATGTCAGTATATACTGCATAAATTTTATTACCATTACTAACTGAGGATGCAAAATCAGAATAATATATTAATAAATTTGTACATGTTGATTTATAATGTTGAAATCCGTGTTGTTTATCAGTAATTATATGATTACTACTAATTTAAATACTGCTGTTATTTTAGGCGTTATTATTTTTTCTAAAAGTTTAGGTAGGTAGCGTATTTAGACGTGAAATAGATCGGTAGTTTTTTACTACTCTTCGGTTATCTGATTTAAATATGGGATATAATAACTTAACTTCAGCTTATTTTGATAACACCCTATTGACAATGAGAGGTTAAATAAGTAATATATAGGACGAGATAACGTGTAATGACAAATATGATAAATTATTTCGGGAATTAAATCTGGTTCACTTATAGTCATTGGATAAATTTTTTAGAGCAAGTTTCTCAAGTAAAACATTTTGGTAAATTCAAAAAAATGAGCTAAAGAAGTGCCAATTAGATGAAATTTGGTACAGAAAGGGTACCCAATTTGTGGTAATCTAACCATTATTTCTACCTGAAAAAATATTTTCATATATCAGAAAAAAAATAATAAAAAGACAATAAAAAAAAATTACCAGTCACAATTTTCAAAAGATTTTTCAAATTGATAGACAAAAAATTGTACGTGATATTAATTTTTTTGGAGAAACATTCAAAGCTCTATATTTTCTAAAATCAGACACTCCGTTTCAAAAATTTTGTAAAATGTAAATATTACCTATGTAAGTATTCAAAAAATGTTTTAAGTTCCTACCATCAAAATTCAATTAGTTATCACGAAAAAAAAAATTAAGTATTAAGAAAATCGTGATTTTGCCTATTTTTTGGTTAGGTTTTTCTTCTTCTAGGGAAAAACTTTGCAGATATTAAAAAAATGAGCTTTATAAAGTACCAAAATGATACGATTTATATATCCACTCCTATCTTTTATATATATGATTTAGGTCACTATGCTAATCTAGTCTCAACTCCTGCAGATCTCTTTAACTACATCTAACCACCGTTGCTTCAGTCTACCCCACGGTCTTTTCCTGTTCAAATTGTTCACAAGTACTATCTTGACAATAATGTAGTCAGCTCTCCAGATATGACCTTCCCATTCTTGCATCCTTAACGAATTGTACTATACTTCCTTTTTCCATATAATTGTTGTACCTGTTCATTTGATCTTCTCTGCTACCTTGAGTATCATGTTTATAGACGGGACTATACATTTTCCTTAAAACCTTTCTTTCAAAGATATTTAGCATAAAATATAATTTTAAATACAAAAATTAATTTTTTATGTTTTTATTAAAACAACATTTATTACCTAGTTAAACAAACGTATAAATGTTAAAATGTGACATATTTAAATTAATTACATCCTAGGAAGCTAAAATAAATAATTTTTGAAAAATATATAAAAATGCATGAAATCAATAAATTTTTAGGCTGTCTACCAGTTAATTTAGATGATATAAAGAATGTATACTTATTGGACGAAGATTTTATTTATAATAGTAAGTAAATATTTTAAATTTATAACGAGAGAGACTAACATATCATAAGCAATCATCATTAATTGATGTAGGTATTACAATTCTTGTTAAAATGACAAAAATATATAAAATTAATTTCTAACAGATTTATGATCACTATCTATAACAGACTGAAGTCCATTTTGTTGTTAAGTGATCTTGAATTATATATATTTTTCTAAATATACTGAAACATTGTGGTTACAGGTGTTTTCTTGTTGTACAGCAGATGTTCCTAATTATTAAATTTAGAGAGCCAAGATAGAATTCTGGAAATAAATCATGCTCAATCAAAATTCTATATGTAAACTTTATAGTTGGAACTTATATTGTAAAACAACTACAAAAAAAAATTACTAATTTAAATGACAACCTTATTTAATTTTCAAAAACAATAATAAAATAAATACTATATATCTATATTATAAAGTAAATTTAATAAAAAAATAACATTCAAAATTATCGTTAATACTTGAATGAAAAGGTATGTTTTCAACTCAAAATTTTCTGTTACAAAATACAATATCATAGAATTTTATAAATCGTAGCATTTGGTATTCCCTGATCTTTGCAAAAAGTGTTAATTTTTCTTTTTAATATTTCCCAATCAAAGTGTTTAAATATCTCACATAATATCTCAATAATCTGATCTGTTTTTGTAATATCATAAGATTCATCCTAAACTAATGAATAAAAATTAGTTTTGGATAATTTTTGTTACAAGTTTCAGATTATTATTGACTGAATGCAGAATTTCGCGTATTACTGAATATTGATATCGAAATGTGATCAAAAGTTTTGATCACTTTATTTGTATTTTCAAATAGTACATTTACAAATTGAAGTATGCCATTTGAAAATATCAGCATCTGTAAAAATATTAATATATTTAGCAAGCATCCATTTAATATGTACAGGTATTTAAGCACATTTATGTTATACAGTCCTCGCGTGACTCAAAATTTGGATTACTGATAATTATTTCATTTGAAGATTTTTAAGTTTTGATTATCAAAGTTTGCTACCTAATAACAATTGAACGGAAAATGACTTTTGTAAAGTCTCATAATGATGCTTAACATTAGACATTTTTTTAACACTTAATGTTTGGTAACAAATGAAACAATCCAGCAATGTTTCTAGCCATCCCGATTAAGAAAAACAATATATCAATATAAGTCCTTCAACTCAGTAAAAATTGTCTGTTTTTAACTTCTACTTTTTTTTTCTTTTTACATTCATATTCAAATAAAAAAATTAACTCTAATAATATCATGCTACAAATAAGAAAAATAAATAAAAAACACTTATAGACTGCAAACCGGATCATCGAAAAATTATGGACTGGTCTAGGTTTAAAATAAGCAAAAAGTCAATATAATACATAAATTATATAAAAAAAATGTAGGGTGAATAGGTATTATCTATTAGCAGTCCTATAATACTATAACCTGCTTTTGTAAGTAAAAGTGAATTATAAAAACGACAAATATTCATACAAAAATAAGAAATATCAACACCATATATCATATTTTTCTTATTGTCAGCGAACCATATAAAAATAGTTCGTAGGCCGCATATAGTCCCTTAGCAGCCATTTCGTGACCTCTGCTGTACAGTTTGTTATGCTGTAACATCCGGATCAATAATTAATAGCTAATAAGAATAACCAATATTCACTTTATTTTATTAAATCATATATTTGAAACTGTTTAACTTCTTTATAAGATAGAATAGAAATATAATGATAATTATTTTATTTTTCCATAATTATTATTTTTTAAGGACAGTCATTACTTCTTCTTCTTCTTCTTCTTCTTCTTCTTCTTGCATTTAATACTCTTGTAGAGTTTTCGCCGCCATCACGATCTGCCTCCATTCTTCCCGGTTATGAACTATTGTTCTCCACTCTTGTATTCCTATTTTCTTGAGATCTTCTTCCACTGTATCCAACCATCTCATTCTAGGCCGTCCGCGAGGCCTCTTTCCTGCAGGCTTCCATTCCAGCACCGCCCTAATCGTCTCTTCCTCATTTCTGCGCATTACGTGACCAAGCCATTGTATTCTCTGGCCACTTATGAAGCTACTGACTGGTGCTAGTCCCAACTCGTCCTGTAGTTCCCGATTAAATTTCCTTCTCCATGCACCTGTTCTGTTATCATAGACAGGACCGCAAATTATTCTCCATATTTTATTCTCAAACGTCCTTAATCTCCTTTCTGTCTTACTAGTGGTTGTCCAGGTTTCGCATCCATAGGTTAATGTGGGTCTTATTATCGCCGTGTACAGCCTTGCCTTTGTTTTCTTTGAGAATAATTTTGATTTCAGAAACTTACTAAGTGCGAATGCAGCCCTTTCAGCCTTTGTTATTCTTATTCCAATTTCTCTTGACCAATCATTCTTGACACTCAGCATGGCTCCTAAGTACTGAAATTCGTTAACTTTTTCAAAAACTACATCTTCATCATTATCGTCCGTATCCTCTTCATTCTCTAGTAATTTTATTATCTTCGTTTTTTCCCTATTGATTTTTAAACCTACTTTACCGGCTGCTTGTTCCAAGACTTGAGCTGCTATTTTGGTGTCATTTAACGAGCTTCCTAAAATGTTTAAATCGTCCGCAAACCCAAGCACCTGAATTTTTCGCTTCCCTATTGTTAAACCTGTTGGCTCCTTCTGCATTTCTCTAATTGTTTTCTCCAACGCTAAATTAAATAACATTGGAGACAGTGCATCTCCCTGTTTTAGGCCAGTCTTTACTTCAAACGCTTCCGACAATGTATTATCCACTCTTACTTGATATTGTGTATTTTCTATACACATTTTTGTTAAACCTATTAACTTCTTTGGAATCCCAACTTCATCCATTATGTTGTACAGACTTTCCCGGTGCACACTGTCATAGGCTTTCTTGAAGTCAACAAATAACTGCCAAATGTTTTGCCTGTATTCGTATTTTTTCTCTATTATTTGACCAATTACTGACAACTGCTCTATCGTTGATCTCCCTTTACGAAAACCGCATTGGTACTCTCCTAGATTCTCTTCTACATAAGGCTCTAGTCGGTTCAACAATATCTTCGAGAATATTTTGTAAGCTGAATTTAGTAATGAGATGCCTTTGTAATTTTCGCAAACTGTTTTATCCCCTTTTTTATGTAACGGTATAATTATCGCTTCATTCCAACTCGTTGGCACATGTTCATCCCTCCAAATCTTCTTGCATATTTTGAACATGGCATGATGTAGCTGTTTGCCTCCGTATTTGATTAGCTCTGATGGTATGCTGTCCGATCCAGGTGCCTTCCAATTTTTTAGGCTAGCTATCGCTTTATTAGTTTCTTCTTGAGTTACTTCATTCACTATTGGTTCGGCTCGTTGGAAGGTTGTACCTACTATTGGATTTACTAGTACCTCCACATTCAATAGTTCTTTAAAGTACTCTTCCCACCTTTTAGCTTTTAGTTCTGGCTCCATAATTATTTCTCCATCACGATTTTTAATAGCTTTCAAGCTTGGGTTGAATGATTTAAATTGCCTGATGGTTCTGAAGAAGTTCCTTATACTACCTTACGAACGGTCTTTTTCAACTTCCTGAAGTATACCGTTTAAGAAGTTCCTCTTTTTTCTTTGTATAATTCTCTTGCAATTTTTTCTCTCTATTTCATATATTATTTTCGTGTTTACGTCGTTACATTTTACATAATTATCCCGAGCCATACGTCGTTTATATATCGCTTCCAGGCATTTCTCATTATACCATTTTTTCTTCCCACTTTTTAGTCTGCCAATTACTTGTTCTGCAACTTTTTTAATAGCTTTACTTATCTTGTTCCATTCTCCCTCTACATCCTCTTCTTGAATATTCTCAACATATTCTCTCATCTTAACTGAATATTCTTGTTGAATCTTGTCATCCTTCAAACGCTCCAAGTTATAAGGTAAATCACTTTTGCTCTCCAGCCGTTTCTGACTTTGTAATTTTAGTTTAAATATCGCTACGACTAGAAAATGGTTCGTATCACAGTCCGCTCCCCTATAACTACGTACGTCTCTAATGCATGAGCGGAACCTTTTTTGAATGAGAACGTGATCTATCTGGTTAATTGTTACACCATCTGGTGACTTCCATGTACCTTTATAGATTTTCTTATGTGGGAACGTTGTGCTATTTATTATCATATCTTTTCCTGCCGCGAATGATATTAACCTCAACCCATTTCTATTGCTTTTCTCATGTAGACTTTCTTTTCCTAACGTAGGGGAGAACTGCATCTATCTTCCACATTTAGCGTTTAAGTCGCCCAATACTATTTTAATTGCATTCCCTGGCAATTTGTCATATTCTTGGATCAGGTCCTCATAAAAGGCGTCCTTAATATCCTCGTCAGCTGATTCCGTTGGTGCATAAGTGCATATCAAGGCAATATTTATAGGTTTAGTGTCAATTCTTAGTACCGCTAATCTCTCTGATATAGGGTTGAATTCCTTTATGTACGGTTCTATGGTCTCGTGTATAGCAAATCCACACCCAAACTGGTGTCTCTCTTCCATTCCTGAGAAGTATATAATATACTTTACTACTTTTAGCTGTCCTTTTCCAGCCCATCTTACTTCTTGAATACATGCTACTTTGATTTTATATACGTCCAATACTTCTACTAGGTTTTGGCACGCTCCAGTTCTAAAAAGATTCATTACATTCCATGTCGCTATCTTAAACTCAACTGACCGTTTTCCGTGTCCAATCTGTAATCCGTTTCTCTGTGTCCGAGGCTGCTTTAATGATGGTATCATAACAATATATTTTTTTAACGAGGCAGGGTTGTTAGCCCTGCGCTCAACCCCCAACCTGGAGGACCAGACTACCCCGACCACCTAAGGTTATGGTAGAGCTACTGCAGTGCATCGACACGTATGCACTGGGCGATGGGAGCGCCACTTCCCCTACGCCTACACAGTCATTACTATTTTCATTTATTAATATAAAAATTTCAATTCTTAATATACTTTAAATGATTTTAAAATAAATTTGATTATTATTAAGGATCTGTCAACTCTAATGCAGAATCAACACAGATATCAGTAGCAGCAAATTTTGTTCAACAATTATTTGTAAATATTATTCATTAACTTAATTAAATGTAAAGCATTTTAACTATTAAAGTGTACAATTATTTATTGTCTAATATTTATTTATGACAGTCATTTTTTGATAAATTTATATGCATAGAGTGATCAGAATATTTAATAAGAAAATATAGAAATAAAAATAAAAACGTATGCAATTCACACATTATTAATTATATGAAATTCTGATGACTTTGTTATTTTGGCATAATAGTATTATAAATTAGTAATTAACATAGATAAACAAATTACTAATATAATAGTTAAATATATTTTTTTTTCATGATATGATGAAGATGTACTTTAGTACCAGCTAACCAATTACGTTTAATAATGATTGATATGTGGAGCAAGTATTAAGATATAAGTTTCATTTTATAGTGCGTTAATTTATGATATTTTTCTTGATGTAACCAAAATAATAATTAATATTAACTTAACAGTTATATGTATATATTTATTAGAATAGTGTTTGGTGATTACAATTTAAGTCATATATTTTGTTTTTAAACTAATAAAATAAAATCAACATATTATAATACGATTTTTTTTATTATCTGATCAAAAATTTTGTATTGTAATACACTGAAAAATATAGTTTTACAATAAATTGAATGAAAAGTACTATTTATATGAATGGGAACAATGTTAGTTTAAAAGCAGAAAATTGGAATAAATTTAATAATTTTGATAAATATGTTTTTTATCTATCACGGTTAAAGTTGTAATCAATTTCCGTAAAAACAACAAACTCACAGTCTCGAATTTCATTATTATTTATTTATTTATTTTACGCCAATCGGCAATTCAACGAGTTACAATAAAGAACAAAAACAAAGTCAGAATAAAGTATTACACGATATCTATACAAATATTAGGTACAATTATAAAAACAAAGATTATATGATAGTGTGAAATAAAACTTAAACTGAATAATTCATATTAATACATACATTTAAATCAAGTACGGATTTAGAAGTTATTTAGTATACGAAGCATTTTGTCCAAAGGAAAATTATGTGAGTAGGCGGTACGGTGAGAGAGGACAAGGCAAAGAGAGTGATTTTTAGTGTAATGCAAAGGAACTCGGAAAGAGATGAAAGAGAGAAGGTCAGTTGTATTAACTGAGCCACTAAGAAGAGAGGTGATAAATAAGCGGTTAGCATCTACACGGTGAGAAGCAAGGGTAGGTACATTTAAGGAAGATCTAATGGACGAATAGTCATGGGATGGGTGATCAATTTTAAGCAGAAAAGTAGCTTAAGACAGAAAGCTGTTTTAAACTCGTTCCAAACGCAGTTGGTCTTTAGCCAAATATGAGTTACATACAACTATTCCATATTCTAAGTGGACAAGAGAGAAATATAGGGAGCGAGACAGGTGAAATACGTGAAAAGGCTAGTGTTGCGCTTGAAACTAAGAACTTTTAAGGTTCTACCAATTATGACATTAATACGCTGTAATGGCACAATGAATTTTTACAAAATGCATTGTTGGACTAAGATAAGATTGGAGCCAGAATAAAAAAGGATTACCAATAACAAGCAAGTCTTGTTCATAGATAAGAAAGCTATAGATAACAGAGTCAAAAACTGTATTAAAGTCGGTTATATTTTTAAATTACTTTTAACCTACATATTATTAATGGGCTACAAATGTCCTATTCAATCACGTTTTAAATGACCGATAAGTGAATTTTTACGACCAAACATGGACGCAAAAAACCTCAAATATAATAAGCTTGACAAGCTATTTTTTTTAGATTGTTTGGTTCGTGGTTTGGTTGGCTTCCCTTTAAAACCCCACAAATATAATATATTTGTGAAATAATGTAATAATACAATTTAAAACAAAGAAGATTTAAGGGTCTTAGCTGGAGAAAAGTCTAAATATATAATTACTGAAATTTATAGTGATATTAGATAAAAACATAAATAATTTATGGTTTCTTAAACATCGTTAGTTATAAATAATCATTGTATACAATATAATGATTATAATCTATATTATAACATAATTGATTACGCAAAGTACTATTGTGGATTAAAAATTCACAATAACAATTCAAAATAGAAACAGAAAGGAAAAAAAAAATTATAAAAATTAAATTATGGCGTATATTTGGTAGTTTTGGGCCAAATACATGCTATTTCCCTTATTTGATTAATTGATATCAAATTGATGTCTGTTCTCTCAATCCTTCAATATCACTATCCGATTCGTTAGGACCATATGTTTTTCGATAGCTTTTTAACTTTTTTATTATGCAGTGGACCGTATTTTTTAATAATTTATTATTAACACTCTATATTGTTACAAATAAATAAATACAATGTATTTTTCAATAAATATTAATTCATCAATTGTAATCTCTTAGGCAATTTACACACTTGCTAAAATTTTGGACTGGATTTTTAGTATAATATCTGACTGAGATTCGCTCAGAATTATTTTCTATGGCAACAATATTACATTAAAATCTTAATTATAATAAACCACTAATTTCTCCAAGGACCGAAGGGACGAAAGATAAACGTCCAGAATACTCCGTCTATTAGTACAAAGTCTTTAGTAAAATGTTATTTGATAACGTTTTGACACAGTCTGATATATCTCGAGCTCAAAGGTGCACGACCATATGTGCGAGAATCAACCCGGTCGAACATCGAAACCAAGAATTAAAATAGGGTTTGCGCGCGCAACTTATAGCCAGTAATCACAAATATTGGGACACTATGTAAGAAATCGGGTGACTGAAGGGTGCGTGGGAAGACACTAGAACTAATCGAATCGTCAAAGGAAAGGGCAGCGCGTTAAATACGAGTGTTAGACGAGAAAACAACAGAGACAGAGGGTAACAAGAAATCTAGTTCGAGTAAGGTGATATAGTCTAATATAGAACCCACCACCTGCCGAAGGCGCATCATAGTTTCACTCTGGGTTCGCGCTGAAATGGTGGGGACCGGTGAGGTTGGCATCGCGGCTCAGCAATGCGGTCTTCTTGAATGACCAGCAGCCACCCATAAAACTACATGTGTTCTGTCTAAAACGCGTGGCGACAAATAATTAATTGTAATTTTCTATTTAATTATTTATTTATTTATTTATTTATTTGTTGTGCGTATGTCTAATTACCATTCACGGATTTTACCAGACCACAACAGTCCACACCGTCTACTACGACAACAACCACCTTCACACCATCCACTTCCACACCAATGTCCACCACAACAGTAACCTCCACAAAGAAACTCTATTTTAATCACCATCTCAAGAAACACCTCCACACCAATCACCTCCATAAGAAACGTCACTACAACAACAACCTCCATATGAACTAGGTCGTTCAAGGAATTCGGGATGCTCGTAAGAGATACCCAGAGATCCGAGGGACGTAACGAGTACATTCATCCCAAATATAAGTTTCAACACCCTCACTCTCACAATCCTACACCCACGCTATACCACCCGTCACAGTAGCACTACCACGATTGGTGGTTTGGTCGGGTAGTATGATAGGATCTAACATATCTCGAGCACACAAGTGCAAGCGATAAATCCAACGCGGTCTATTTTCTTGGTAAGCCAGCACCTAGGTGGCACAACAGCGTTCACTGCTAACTCCGACTCAGCAATGCAATGTGCCGTCGACCATCGTAATTTCTACTTGTTACAAGCTGTGTCTGTTAAAAATACTGTTGCCATTTTTTTTTTTTTGCGTTGTCGACACGGTTTTGCGACATACCTACGTTTTTACCTAATTTTTTTTTTTATTTATTCATATTTATAAAACCTTTGTGGATATCTTACCAACACCGCCAGCTATACGGTAGATAACCTAGTTACGTGGTCGTATTATTAGACTTAACATTAAACTGAAAAACAAATTTAAAAAAAGCAGTGTTCTATTGTCCTCTAAAAACCTACATGTTTAACCGACGTTATAAATTAACTGAGTCCTGAGTGTTCCCGCCATTGCATAGGTACAGAGTGAGTCTGCGAAAAGGCTGAAACGTTACATGTTTCAAATCAAGAAAGTGAAAAACAATAATGATATAATTTGAATAAACAATTTATATTTGATATGTTTTTGTTATTGATAACTTTTACTTTTTAATACAATTCTTTTAGCAATATTTCAAGAATTTAAACTAAGTAACTGTTCACGCGTTACATTAATGTACCGCAGCTCATTATGATCATACTCTTTTACCCCTCCCACAAAAAATTGTTATCACTGAGTTTGAACAACAAAACGGAAGTCGGTACTATGATCGTGTGTGCCCATGTTTTAGCTATTTTTGGACCATCTACCAGTGCAGGTTGCACTTGATACATTTGTGTGTTGAGTATTTTTCTATTTCGTTTTTCGTTCACGTTGATACGAACGTTGTAAGGAATTGTGTGGTCCAATTATTAATATAGTATTGTTCACCGATATGTTTTGGCGGTGTTAGCTATTGGGTCGTGTCCATTATATGAAGACAATTTTTTCCATAAGCTTGCGACGAAAGAATATCTTTTTGCCATTTAGGCACAATTGCTAATTAGAATATATTTATTAATAATATAGATTTTTTTGTCTGTCATTATTGTTCCTCATCCTTATTTAGAAATTTTACTGAAGCATATGCAAGTGCGTCGTGCCAAATACTATATAAGAGCGTGTCGTGCGTAAACAGTAAACAGTAAGAGTCCAAAATACTAATTTAATTAAATAATATGATTATAATAGATTTTATATTTATTTTTTCTGTTCGTATTTAAGTATTATTACATAAAAACTCATCTAAAAATAAAATCATATTGTTCAAATATTTACTCATTGGAACGAAAATAAAATTTTTTTCAAAATAACTGCTTATAAAATTTTAACATAATACAGCTATTACGTAATAGTGACCTCATTTTAAATATACAAAATTTATACGCATTAATATTTATTGTTAATGTGTTTAAAACATAAAATATTTTTTAATATATGAATAACATTCGGTGTGTTAACATTATAATTTTTTTTACGCGATTTGATTTTAATTAAGATTGATTTATTGAAGTTTCTATTTATCAAAAATCATGATTATAATTGGTTCAGAAAGCAGAATTTGTATAATTGCATCTTTATTATTAATGATAATTATTCTTTCATCTCATTGCGAAAGAATTATAAGTAAGTATTTATACCATTAATTAGTAATATTATTCTGGTAGACTAACAAAAAACAATTTTCAAATTATTCGATCCACAACTCTCAATTATTAACTGACCTAATAAAATTATATAAACCATAAAACAAATTAATAATTTTTTTTTTTATAAAGTTGTCTTCGATACACAGAAAATACAAAGGCTGCTAATAAATTTATTATACAATAAACCTTATGAACCTGTTTATTACGAATATAAAATATAATTATTTTACTTAAAAATTTTGTTTGCGTTTAAACATATTATTGCAGAAAACAGACATCCTATATTAAAGTCTGTACTGAGCGTTTAAAAACAACATTTTTAGAAAGAGACATCAAATATTCAAACTCCGAGATTACCCAAACTATTGAGTATCTCCTATAAAAATCTAACACTATATCAGTTTTTGATTTACGTTTCTCTTTCTACGTTCAATCCATACGCGAAAGCATGAAATTGAACGTCCTAGACAACAGTTTGACGTAAAATTCCGAAATGGATTCGGAGTGAGGAATTAATTGTGAAACATAGTGACAACATACCCGTATACGTTGCTAAAGAAATTAAATAGAAAAAAAATTCACATTCGGAAAAATAACTAAAATATAGTATTTAAATTTTTTCAGGACTTCCGGAAATACCGCATAGTTATGTAATTACTAATAAAATTAACCGAGGAACAACGGACTATAAGATATATTCTGCACTTATAAATTTACGTAAGTGAATTATTTCTTTTTCAAAGTAATATGATGAAATTTACGATTTTAATTAATTTTGTAATTTGAGTCGATTTTAAAGTCTACAGATAAATTTTGATTAATTATTATTATTTCAATAAAAATGATTAAGTACACGTTATTCACATATATTTTGATTATAACTATGAATTTCTATATTTATGTCTCTCATGTTGTTTATTTTGGTAATATAAATACAGCTAGAGACTTGACCAAAGTATTTTATCTGGGTTTGGTTATCTTAAATATTTTTATATTATATTTATTTCATTTTGTGAGACTTTGATGACTTTGATAATTATGTGCCTAATGAAAAATAGTAATTTATATACGTACTGGTTATTGAAATTATTTAAGATGGATGAGAAACAATAGTTTCTGTGAATTGGTTTCACAGTAAAAAACATAATTTTACAGTTATGTATTATGACTTTGAGTAATAGAAATCTGACATAATACCTCTTTTAGTAAATTAGTTTTATGCAATAATTAGATAATAGCATCATTACTTCTATCACTATACAGCATAAACTATCATCTTAAAGTTGATAAGAATAAGAACTTTTATTTGTTTTTTAAAACAATTTATAACAAATGTAAACTAGCTATAATTGTTCGAATTGAAAGTGTTCAATTTTAAACATTTATTTACCAAATTTGATTATATTAATAATAAAAGTGTTTTTGCTATTAGATGAAGAATAAATTGTAATGGATAATTTTTGTTTATCATTCTAATTTATTATTTAATTTAACAATAAGAAAAATATTTTAATAGCATTTTAACCTGTATATAATATATAAGATGCGAAGATAGGAATAAAATAAACTGTATTTCTTTCATTTTAACTCATTATTACATATAACTTGAGTTATTTCTATAATAATAATTTTTTAAAAACATGTTTTAAATTTAAATCAGATTTTCTACTACATTAAAATAGGTTTTTTGTTTATCATTTAATCTCATCGTCATACACGTAAACCTATAGGAATATTATTCTCTTAGTAATTAAAGTGATAAAGTATTCTTCCTTTTCCAGTTTCTCGGTATACATAATATTATCTTTATGAAAAATACACAAGTATTTAAATTATTTCAGTGTATAATTTATAATATAATAACTTTTAATTTATTGTAGTTCGTTTTCTCTTTTAATGTATCTATATAAAGAATCATTAACACGATGTAAATTCGCATAATAATTAATTAATCAAATAGTTAATCAAATACAAAAACAATTAACTTAACTTAAAAAAAGAGTGTTTAATTTGTTTTGTAATGATAAGTAGATAACTCAATAAGTATAGTGATTTTCGCTCAACATTGATAATAATAAAATAATAATTGTTAATTTTGCATAATACAGCAAATTAATTCCAATAAATTACCTAATAGCAATATAAATTTGGCGATTATCACATGGGTATACATAATACGTAATTAATATTTTACTTAACTATTAGAGATATTAGAGATTATACAACACAAGTTGGAATTTAATATTCTATTATAAGTAGGTGTAAAAAACAAATATCAATATTCATGACTATTAGGACTCAGAACAAATTAATATTATCATGTATATAATGTATAAATCATACGTGTGTAGCTACTTAATTTAATTACATTAAAATTCTTAATGCACACGAAACGTAGAAACTTACTAAGTAAGTACTTATTAAATGCACATTAAACTAATATTATTAATTTCAATGATTTCACAAAATGCCAAATAAAATCGAATATGACAACGGTTCACCGAAGACAGTATATACCCACGTACAACATCAAGAACGTGAACGATTGCAATATTTTCAAAATGATACACAATCGCGAACGAACATAAAACGGACATTACCCTCGTGATAATATATAAACATTCACATTGATAATTATTAGGAATTAAATTATTTACAGATATACAGTCTTGTAAAGTATTTGAATACTAGTATTTAAATACATTTTGAAGTATTTTTTTATTATTTTTAATACATTTTAAAAGTATTCTATACGAAAAAAAATACTTGTATTAAAATAGGCACCGATAAAAAAATTTTCATTTCACATTTTCTCTTTATACGTTATGAAATTGAGCTATTATAAAAAATTCAAAATTTTTACACATTTTTTAGTAATGTACATTGTAATGTACATCAGAACTGAAGGTTATGAAAATAACAAGTATTTTTCATGTAAAGTAACTATTAGTTATATTCAATTGAATAAACTTAGTAGATATTTTTTATTTTTTTAAACATTAGTTAACATATTTAATATTAACGAAAGAGTATTTTGATTCAAATACTTTAAAATTTTGAAAGTATTTATAAAATACTTTTTTTCAAGTTCTTTAAAAGTATTTAGAATACAAATTTATTCCAATTCAAATATTAGTATTAAAATACTTTTTCAAAAGTATTTTTTACAAGACTGCAGATATATAATAATATGGATGTATCAGTGTGTGTGCGTGTGTATGCACTGATCGTTGGTTGCTGTAAAACAATATTATTCATTACGCAATGGCTGTTGTGATGAGTGGATTAGCGGTGTAAAAAAACTTTCAATATTTGATTTCGTTACATAAAATCTACCCTGGCTTAAACAGTACAAATATTTTCATATATATATACTTATATTCCAATAAAATAGTAAAAATTGTGTATTTATATTATTAAATTAATGACTAATTTTAACGCATTGATATAAATATAAAATTAGAAATCTAATACTTAAAAATATTTTAAAATAATAAATAATTTGGTCTTTCCAAAATAAATAACGTAACATATTTTTCAGCTGAAATTAGAGAAACCTTACCTGATAATAGTGAAATATTTTACTTATACATTGCTTACATATTGAATGTTTATACCGGTAATTAAAAATATTATTATATTTAATAATTATAATTATAATTAAAATTAATAATATAAATAAGTTAATCATATAAAATGAATTGATGATGACAAACATTATGTGTTTTGGGTGTATTAAACATGTATATATATGTTTAACTATTAATTTTTTTTTTCTACTAAGTAGTATATAGTAATAAAGATTGTATAAAATTGTATCATATCAACATACGATATAGATACAAATTATCTAATATATTATTTATAATTTTTAAATAATATATAAACAGATATGTAGGCAGTGTAGAATTGGTTTTAATGTACACAATCTGCAAGAGAACATCAATACGATATATAAAGAAAATAAGAATACAAACAAATCACTGCTGTATTGCCATGAAAATATTTATACATAATTGTATTTATCAATATACCGTCGTCAACGTAAAATTGTATTCCTATTGATTTCTACCATTTTTAAAATTATTTTGACGTTGACTTGTTGAGTTCATTGACTTGTTTATGAGATATAAATTATAAATATTTTATACATTTTTTATCATTCCAGATAAAAAATGTTTGTATTTGAATTGCATTTTTGGAACTGATTAATGAATTTGATAAATTGCATCAAACTATACTATAAATGGATAAAATTAATGTTTGTATTCACTAAAACTTCATTAGGTATATGTCGAAACAGTCATGGCAATATAGTCTAGTGGTATATCATCTGGCGACGATAATATTTGAGCTAGATAAAATATATCCTAAAAACAATATGATGAAAAGCAAGAATAATATAAATTAGGTTAAATATGATGAAAAATTTATATTTTTTAAGATTTGAGAAATTAAAAATCTTGACTTTAATAATATTTTTTATTGTATCGTAAAGAAGATGAAATGATTTATAAAAATATTTTTAATCAATTAGTTGTTAAGATATTAGCTTAAACCGTACAACAATAAACTAAATATCCTTTCAGTATTAAAATATAGTTTTCTTACGTGAATTTCAGATAATGGTCTTTTAAGTAAATACATAATATTTTCAATAATATAATCTTATATTATAATTAACTATATTTCTACATTTATCATTAAAATTTGTGTTATTTTCTAGTTGTAACAAATAGTGGCACTAAAACAGTTCAATTAATTTTATTCGATACCAACCTCCCTTATTTTCACTCATTAAATAATAATCAGATATAAAATGCTAATTATTTATATAAATATCAAGCGTACTTATAAGCAGTTTCGACGAATTTTAAATCTTATTTAACACTCCCACTCCATATTTATGGCCGTTCATTTGAACTACCTAAGTATCTGTTCGTCGCCACTAGTAACAAATAAAGTACATAATATTATAGTATAGTTTCTATTAGTTAATATATGAAATTGTTATTTAGACGAAATTTATTTAAGATTTTCATGCTAACTGTTAATCAGGGCTCGAAAAAATAAAATAGTTTGTTTAACGTTAAGACAGTTTCATCGTTTTAAATTTTATTTTGTTTAACGTTATTCATTTTTTTTGTTTAACGTTATAATTTTTTTATGTTTATTGTTATTGATTATACAAACGTATAATGAGTTTTTTGTTTATCGTTATTTGTTATTTAATAAATAATATAAAATTAAGAATATATGTAGGTTATATGCAAATATGTAATTATTATTTATGATAAAACAACAGTAATTGAACAAAATAATTTAAACTTTATTTTTAACACAGTCCTGATAGAACTGTTTTATTTAGTGATACATATAATATACGCAATTACCGTTTCCGTTAAAGTTAAATGTTTTACATTTAAATCGTTTAAGAAGTTTAACGTTTAACGTAGAAATAATGGTCCAATTAGCCCAAGTATACTTTAGGTTTTAAATTGCTCTTTCTTGATACTTTATTTAGATCATTTTTCGAATTTTTTAATTGTTTTTCCTGTATCAAAATATGACAGAAAATAGGCAAAATTATGGTTTCCGTTATTTTAATTTTAAATACTTCGTGATAATTAATTCAGTTTTAAACGTTTACTTTAATTTTGCCATGTATATAATATAACTTTGAGAATGTGTAATTTTTTTAAAAATTTTTTACAGATAATTACATAAGTCAACGCAATTTCAGATCAGCTGCTATGGAATTATCATCGTGTAGGTTTAATCAGATAAATAATTATAATTAATACAGCACTTCCACTCAATTAGAATAAAATACTTTATATTACACATTCATAAATTGTACCTATTTAATTGTAATATGGTTTCTTTGTGGAAATTAAGCAATCGAATATAATATTTAGTTTTATCGATATATATATATATAATTCAGGTAACTAACTTCCAATTAAACTATAATTTCTAACATTATGACGCCTTTTGCGACTTGGGTAATGTTTACAAACTGTAATCAAATTTATACTGTGGCAATGTTTACCCAAATGCTATAACTTCATAAATTCATAATATTTATTTGTGTTATGAGTTTGTGACATTTGAATTGATAATATACAGATTTTTTCACGACGGAAATAATAGTAATGCATATATTTAGTAAATTGAATAGATATTATATTACATAGAAGAGTAAAATATTATATTTTTATTATTACTAACTTGCTAATACCGTTAATAGGTACTTTATTTGTTTGACTTTATGTGTATTAAAAATATTGATATTCATTAATTCTTTCCGAATCTATTCTCGATAATATTTCATCAAACAATACATATACGTAAATATTCTTTTGTTATAAATTACAATTTGCAACAATATAGAACAAGTATAAGTACTAAGTATAACCAAGTCTGGTTTTGTGGCAAGAGGTGGAAATTTTAGTTTACAACAACAAACAATAAATTGACGTTAAAAATCCCCACCGCGATTCCTTATCGACAATCATTGTGTTACCCCAAAAGACGTCAAAATCTATAATAATCTATAATTTATTTTAGTATTTTTGAACATAACAAAACATGTTTACGAATATAACCATATTTTTTATATAATGTGTGATATAAATTATATATCTATATATATAGTTTTAAGTTTATCTAATGCATACTTATTGTAAACAATATAACACACACACAAATATATTATTAAAATCAATAAACTAATATAAGTGTTTCGTGACAATTTACCTATTAAAACTAAAATTTATTTATAAACAAATTTGAATCTTATATATAATAATATTTAATATTCTAGTAATGCAAAAACGTATTGATATTAATACTTCATTATTTTATTGTTATCTTGTGATTTAACGATACTTCAATTTATGTTTTGTTTTGTTTAAAGATATTATTAATTTTCTGTTTTTCGTTTTAGTTCTTTTGCGTTTACACACCAATCGAAATCGTTTACATAATTGACTACCATGTTTGAGAACCACTAAAGGTTGCCGCACATTGGCTTGGACGGCACGGAATCGTCCGATCGGATCGGATCGGAACGGAACCGAAATGTTTGTCGACAATATTTTGACGGATTCCGAAGTATTATGATCGCAATCGCATGTGCACTGTCACATAATATATACGAGCTAACTTTTGTTTTTTATCGTTTTGTACTTTGTATATTGCTATATATAGTTGTGTACACAATTGAAAGACTATAAATATTTATTTTTCTGTTTTAAATGCGGGAATGGTGTTTAGAATTATCCTTCTTTTTCCCTTGCCGTCTGGCCAGATGCATGCTATGAACGCACTGTCTTTTTTCCGTATGTTTTTCTTCTTCTTCACCTTCTGACAAATGAGCTAGTGTGAATATCATGTCTTCTTTGTCATAACTTGTATCACTTATTATATTATATTATTATTTATATTTTACAAACATTGAACATTTTTTAAATATAATGAATGCAACTATAAGCTTTATTGATTTCGACTGTCGAGAGATGAGATCAAAATAGCCAAGTATATATGGC
Source organism: Eriosoma lanigerum (assembly GCA_013282895.1). Lineage (NCBI taxonomy): Eukaryota > Metazoa > Arthropoda > Insecta > Hemiptera > Aphididae > Eriosoma > Eriosoma lanigerum. Next base: position 1,748,932 of record CM023359.1, read on the forward strand.
CGTGAAATTCCTACTGGTTCCGACACAGTGTGCGGACAAAACTCGTTTCCGTTCCAATCCAATGTGCGGCAACCTTAATTGGTTGGAAATATAGAATTCTTGTTATCTCTTAGGATAAATAGTGATAAATAATAATATAGTGTTTATGAAAACACCGTTGAATTCAAGAGAACACCAAAAATATTATTGAACCTACAAATATTTTCTCACAATTTTATTTATTAATTTAATTATTCGCATTTATGGGGACGACGCATTGAGAAGGTTAATATGTCATTCAATTAAGAATTCAATATTATTGTACTTGATTTCATTTAAATATTTAAAATTCAAATAGACTCAATTGACTTATTTTCTATGGTATAATTTATAAAAATACGGCAATTGAATTAATTAATAATTATTATCATATTACATCATGTAGCTATAAACGTGTTTATGTATGTTCAGTGCATTATTAAATAATTGTGAATTATTATAATATTATAAATTGTAAAATATATTTCGATGTGTTCGATCGTAATATTATTAATAAATTGCAATTTGCAGTAATAAGGATTCGCGTTATGATAATTATAAATTTACGTAGTTCATCGACACGGCGCGCGCGATTGAGTTAGTGTATTGTTCGTCCGCCCGATTTCGGTTGTGTTTTTGTTTTGTTTTTTTTACTGACAATAATATTGTGCAAAGTGAATATTTATTGGTTTTGTCTATTGATATTATAGCGAATCGTATATTTTTGTATAACGATTACGTCATGATCGTTGTATATCGTAGTAGTACTAGACCATTGATCAATTAATCAATGACTAGACTTTACATATTGTTTATTAGCGTGTGTGCGTTTTATATTAATTGTTCGTTTATGTTTTTGATAAACATTTTAAATCGTTATATTTTGTGAGAATAAAATTATTATTAGTCCATATTTGAGTTTTATTATTAAATTTAGTCTATCTTCGTGTACGTAATATTAATAATTGTTTTATTGGTAGATTTCATATCACCTAAATATCGTAACGGTGAAGATGTCACAAAACAATGTATAATTAAAAATAACTGTTTAACGAATCCATCAAATTAAAATGAATGAAAATACCAATTAAATGATATTGTTAAATTACTTATCACACCATTGTAAACGTTTTGTATGGAATTAAAAACAGTAACGTTATATTATCGAAAATAAATATTATAAAATTAATTTAATTAAATTAATAATGCATATCTAAAATTTGAATACTATTATTTAAGTAATTAATAATGAAGATAATTTAAGTAAGTTAGTAAAGCAAGTATATTCAAGACTTACTCTTTATATAAATTTATTATATAACAAAGAAAAAGTAAAATAATTAAATTATACATTTTTTGAAATTAAACATTTATTATTTACACAAATTATTGCAAATTTATATAATATCTTCTACAATCTATGATATGAAATTATCGTTATTTTTTAGAGTTTTGTGAATTATTATCTTATCAAGAATACTATAATGCACTTTCAGGTACGTTAAAAAACATATTAAATTACATTAACCATTCATATGCGTATATATTATATATTATTATTATGATTATTTAGAATATATGAATAATAGGGGTAAGTATACCTATATGATTACTATACTAATTGTGCAGTATAACCAAATAATCATTTTAGTTGAAATAAAAATAAACTATAAATAGTTTAATAGCATTCGGAGTAGTAGGATAAATTAGGGGCTTCTAAAACCGCCTCCGCTTCTCAAAGCCACAGCAACCGAAGAAGTGACACCGCACTTTATCACTTATAGAACCATCTAGGTTTGACAGCAACTATGTAAAATGTTATTTTATATTGCGCAGGTATAATTATTCCATGATATTTCATGAACGAAAATCTCAGCTGGTAGTGATCCATAGAGTAGATTATTAGTGCCTGCTTAAATCTTGTGACATATCTCACTCAATATTGATATGTGACTTCTATTTAAGATACTATGATTGTCTATCAACCTATGACAAAACCAATAAAATGTGGACACAGAAATAAATCCTCTAAAACACCTGTCTTCCAGACTACTAGCGATTTTATGAATTATAATGAGAACTACTGTAATATCTTAACAAAATAATGTAAATAATAACTAATATTTAATATTATAATTACTTATATTATTATTTTTTATCAATAATCAATTCATTGACATAATTTGTATTATACTAACATTTATTTTAAATTTAATCTATTTGTTACTTATTTTTCTAACCTTCAGAAAAACGTTTTGAATAGTGTCAAATAGCAAAGTGGCCAAATTCTTTTTTATTGTCATTAAAATAAAATAAATATAATTATACTGATAGATACTGATAAGTCCGCATGAAACGCTGCATATATATATCCGCGGATTCAATTCGGCGGTCAATTTTTAATGAACTGATGCAACCATAGTATCCTATGTGTAACCAATTATTACTGTTATTTGTTAGTGATAAATAAGATAATAATTGATAATGAATTCACTGCTAGTGGCTGCTACGACACCTGCATATCATAAAATTGCTGTCATACCTATATATATATAGTCATGACCGACAGTTGCTCGCAGGCAAACAAATAATTTTAATATCACCACAACGGTTGATGTAATCCGAATTATTTTTTTTCATTAAATTTTTAATTTCTTAACCTGTTCTTTTTATGAATATTATTGATTCGATTGACTTAATAACTAATAACCTTTTATATCAATTATAATAAAAGTTTTGTTTTAATGTTTCACATGATTGTAAATTATATTCATAGAACCATTACTAATAATAAATAATACAACTATAATTATAGAAATATATTCGGTATACAATACACCATATACTATTTATCAACTAACAAGTTTTTTTTTTATATTTAATAATACAACATTTATGTATATTTAATTATAATATTTTATTGAAATCATGTATTTGTTATATTTATAAAACTAGTAAAATTTGTAATCAAAACAGTATACAACTGTTGCTATAACCTTTTTTAGTGTACAAAATTATGATACAACAACAGTTGAGCAGTGTAATACTTTTTCATGTATGTTTGCGAATATAATTTTTTTCTGATATGGATCATTTTTCTATTACCCTATTACATTATGACGACCGTCATCAACTTACGTGTGCGATAAACTCGTTCATTAACGACTGAATAAACTTGCCGTAGATAACTGGCGTGTGAGATGAAGTCGTACATCTACGACGGAATAAACTAGCCATCAAAAATTTCCATGTGGGACGAAATCAAACACAAACGACGGAATGGACTTGCTATATATACCTGGCGTGTGCGACGAAGTCGTACACTTAAGACTTAATAAACTTGTCGTCGATTTATATTTCCGAGTGTGACGCAATCGCACCACTAAGAGAAAACCCATTTCCTTGTATCAAATTCTCTGTGTTTGCGTATTCCAAAATTACAAAACGTAATCGATTTGCAACCAAAAAGTGTAACCTGGTAACTCGTACGCCTCTAAAGCCGCCGAAGGCAATAAAGCAATTATCAAAATTTCCATTAAAAAAATCTTTCTCCACAATAGGAGTTTCGTGTACGCCGAATTGCATTTTCCCAAATGTCATTCGGTAAAGCATTTGCTAGTTATATTAAAATGTTGGATTATAACCTATATAATAACATAAACCGATACCCATTATACATGGAAATAGATAATATTTTTTAATATTGTTTTATAATTTAACAGTGATGGAATATAGTAAAATATATTTTATTAAAAAATAAATATATATGTATTCATTTAAGAAACTGTGGTATATTGTTTTAAATAATACGGATGATATGATACAAATATATAATATTGATATAAGTACTGTTTGTTTTGAATGGAATGGGGGCATTGTATCAAAAAATATTCATTCTGTATGTAATGAAGCGCGGTGTCACCTCAACAGTAGCTGAGGCGTTGAAAGGCAGAAGTGATTATAGAAGTCCCTAATTTATTCTATTTGAAGTAATAATAATGTTTTTAATATTTGTACTTTAGAACGTTACAACAGCGAAAATTTCATACATCGTATGTTATATCTTTAGTTCTATTTTAAAAAATATATGGGTATAAATGTAGTTAATCTTTTTTAAATATTTTGTAGTTATTTTTTATTATCTTGAGCTAAGAAAATACAGCAGCATAAATTTTTAATGAACTTACAAGTAGTGTGGTACTGGCCAAAAATGCTTATTGTGCAATTTAATTTTATGGGCCCATCAAATATAACTTGATTTGCTCGTTTCATACATTTCATACGTTTCATACAACCAAAACCAACTTATTATTAATTTTAGAGTTTCATCAAAAAATATAAATATTTATATAATAGTTAATTTTTTTTTCTTTGAATTTATAATTTTTTTCTAAACATATCATATTAAAAAGGGCCCACACAGTTAGGGTCCAACATGTGATCGCACATGAATACCATAGGGCAGTTTGATCCTGCCTATAGGTAACATGTTATATATTAATTTTGTCGAAGACAAGACATTGCCACAGTATGATTTGCAATTCACTTTAAAGTTTTTATGACATATAATATTTTAAGACTTTTTTAATATATTAATATACTTTTAATAACATACAAATCATACGGCAAAAACATTAAATAAAAGTTGAAGACATTTACTTAATTTTTCTACCTAATATCATGCTTTATCTACCTTAGTTAATAATTAAATAATAAATAAATCAATTATACAAATTTTTAGACGTCGTTTCCTTAAAAATATAGCTCAAAATCAAAATTATGTCAATTTAAATCTAGTATTTATATTAGTAGTTCAAGACGGAAGGATGCATGTTTACGACTAATATATCTTCTTAAAAATAATTGGACCGGTTTTTAGTGTATGTATCTATAATGTTGTTTTTGTAGTTTGATCCAAATAGATGTCACTCTCTTAAAGGTCGGGTAAAAAGTTGTTATAGTAAATTTTCCTCGATTTTCAAGAAATTTTAATGGGGGTATCTAGTATACGTTCACTTACTAATAGGGTGTGTTGAATAACAATAGTTGTTATTGTTGTAAAAAAAATGCCATTAGTATATAATAATATGATATATGCATTTATTATTAATTTATATATGTCTAAAACCATTGGATTTCTACACATTTGCACTCCCTGGCTATGTCTATGATTATTTTATTAAAATTTAAATGCAATAAAAACATTTTAGTCCTCGAGAAATTCTGTTTCATTCTAGTTGACAACTTTAATTTAGGTGATAGGACAAATTGTAATATCTATTTATATTACTATCTCTAATTCATGTACTTATCTTAATTTTATTGAACAATAACTTGCTCAATAAATAAATATTTGTTAAAAATGTTTCAATTTATAAACAAAATATTTTAATTAGGCTATCGATTTGAAAAAGTCCATCTATAAAATTTGTCTCGTTACATTATTTTTAATTTAATTTAATTGAGCCCACGTCGAAGTTAAATAATATACCGAAAAAAACTGAAGATAAGTATCCTTTGTAAACTGAACTGAATTAATTAGATAATTTAATTCCAATTAAAACAATTTTTTAATTAAATACTCTTTTTCTTATAAAATAATTGGAAACGACATTTTTCTTTACAATTATAAATATGTGACACTTTTTTTTATATAATATACCTATACGGGCATTTCCATCCACATTTTTAAACACTGTGACCTGTGAATCACTATCTTAAAAATATGTATGTTTTTTTGGTAATATAATAAATAAAGTTTGCAATTCTTTTAGAAATGCAATGTAAGTATATATTGTAATTATTTAGTTTAAATGGACACATCAAATACTTTTATCAAAAGTATTTAATATATAAAAATAATCAACAGTAGTTTAAGTGGTTCTGGGCTATAGGGATTAAAGTGTATTGGGGAGCATTGAAGGACCATTTTGAAGGATTAACCCCACTACAACGTTTACTGCAACCTCAAAAACTCCAATCACTATGCATTTTCACCGAAGAAATCTATTGTGAAATAAATCACAGTTGAAGAACGGTCACCAACTCGCAAAACATGCGATAATAACACTAATATTACAAATATTAAAAGAAAATATATTAACGTATTTTATGGGTATATAATTTAAAATTGTACTATTTTTAAATTAAAAGTGTTTTATAGTTAAATTGCTTAATCAATATAGTTTTGAATTATATATTGTTCAATAATAATTAATTATTTTATTAGTAGCTAATTAACAAAATTAATATATCTCATTAGTTTTTATAAGAAAATTGTTGCAAACGCGATATATATAATATGTTGATACTTAGCTAGATATCGATAAACATTGTAATAAATTATAAAGATAACTATTAATTTTTGACAGCTGACAGCGAAGGCAGTCGATATAAGTTTAGTAGCCATTTTTACGCCCATGCGAGAAGGTGCAGACAAAATAAATTAACTTTCACTTATAAACACAATTATAATTTTATACAGTCTACTGATGTCCAATTCAACACTCAAAACAAAGTTACCATAATATATAAAATTAAATTAGCAAAATCGTTTAATGTCAATAATAATCTGTTTTTAACGAAAATGCATTGTTTGTATATATTTACATAATATAATACAGAATAGGGACAAATTTCCTGTCGAGTTTTATCTGAAAAGACAAACAATAATATTATGATATTCCAATAAACATTAAATTTTTTATATGAAATTATGCAAATAATTAATCAAAACCTATGAAACACCATAAAGTGGTAATATATTGAAAAAAAGTGGGAAGGTTGATTATAGAAGTTCCTCCTTCGTCCCTTCTGTCATCGAAGAAATTAGTGTTTTATTATATATAAGATTTGAATGTAATGAGACTGCATTAGAAAATACGATGCTGTGCGAAACTCAATTTATTACAATATGCTAAACTGATAATCTATTTAAAAATTTTACCGCATGTGTAAATTACGAATATAAATATTTCAAATAAATTTCAAATTCCTATGATCTAAGCTTAATTACTCATCAAAAATTAAATAATAAAACCGTAATTTTGCCGATTTTCAAGAACTTTTACTTAAAAAGCTTATAAAAAAAATTGTCAGTCACGATTATCGTAATATTTTGTAAAAATATTATGTAGTAAATGTCAAAATTTCGATAAAATTTTCAAACCAATAAACCAAAAATTGCAGGAAATATTAAACATTTTTGGAAAAAAAGCCAAAACTCTATTTTTAGTCAGAAATTCAACCTTTCGTTTCTAAATTTTTTCTTGAAATGAAGTTTACCTAAGTAAATATTCAAAAAAATTTTCTAGACACAATGATTAAAACTAGTTATCATGATATTAAATAATTTCAAATTTCAAAAATGTTATTTTGCCGAGTTTCCGCCATTTTTAGTAGTTTTTCTTCTTATAAGGAAAAGCTTTTGAGAAATTCGAAAAATGAGTAAATTAAAAATTTTTGGAAAATAATTCAAAACTCTATACCTAGTCAGAAAATCAATCGTTACGAAATTTTTAAAAAATTAAAATAAAAACAAACCAGTACGTTTCTCGCTTCGTTCAGAATCTAACATGACATCACAAATATAATTATTAAAAATACATGTTAAGAAGAAGCGCGTTGTTTTAATTCTTAAGGCAATTGCCCCTATATCCAAGATAGAGCAAGGTTACATAATTATTTTAATCTCTGAATAATTGTTAATACTAAATATAAGTACCTATCATTTGTAATATACCGAATATCCATTTCCATCTATTATGAAACAATTTAAGTAAGGATTAATAATAAAAATATTATTTCTGAATCTCATTAACATGATGAATAAAAAATAAATTTGTTTTTGTTACGTATAAATTGTAATTAGATTTAATTTCTTAGTTAAGAAATTTTTTCTTAAGTTCATTAGTTATTGTATACCTAACACATATGCAAATAATATTATATTACGCTAAATCCCGGACGAAGTATAACGTGAAGCCCAACTAATCGATGGTTAAATGATTTTTATTAATATAATAATTATAATATAAAAAATATTACCCAGACAAAGTTGTTGGATGCAATGAAAACACAAAGAATAAATGCAAATATGGTTTTTATTAAGCGTTCGCACAATGCGAGAAAACAATCAATGATTCAACAAAAAACGCGTAAAAATAGTAAAATATAATATAATATTAAATAAACAGCAAGTTTTGGAAAAAAAAAAAAACATCTTTGTAAAACCAATACATTCCTCTCCCTTCGTTCAGAATCGAAAATATAAATAATATTATGAATGGCATAAGGTATTTATCAAAAATACAGTTATTCGGGTATCAGCGAATACGCTGCGTGGTTGCGTCGCTATCTACTACAGGGATTATTACGCTATTTACTAATGGGTTGATTATATTGATCAAATTTATTGGGTACTCGCTAGCAAATTTACACGCTGCTACTAAATTGGCTCAATGTACTTAATAAACGTAGTGACTAACTAGCGATTAATGTTGACGACCGGGCTACTTTAGTCGCTGATATGAACTTTATTATCTGTACTATACGATCGGTGATCTTGTGATTTTCGTTTGTTATACCGGATTTACAAACATTACAATACGTCTTCTTTCTGTGTAATTTGTGTTCTTCATTAGTTATAATAATAGGTGTAGTGTTTTGAATAATTTATCGATTTTTCTGGTTATATCTACCATATTGGATGAAATAATATTTAATAATATTAATTACTTTGAAAGTATTTATTTATTTTAGAGTAATTACTAATATATTACAACGGTGTTAGTTTTTTTAAGAATAAAATATATAAAAAATTAAAAACCAATGACCAATTTATTTTTTAGATTTTCCTAATAATAATGAAACATGTATGGAATTTGTTGATAGAATAAATAGTGAACCTATTGGCATTTACTGTAAGTACATTGTTATTAAATTATTTTAGATAAATTAAAAATTTTTCAAGATTTATTATTTATACCTTAATAAATTTATTTTAAAATCGTAATTGAATATATAGTTCTTAAGCTATTTTATCCATTTCCTTAAAACACGTAAACTCTTTATTAAATCATAAAAACTTATTCAAAATATTTATTTTCATTTGATTTTATTTAATACGGGATAATTATCAACTAATTCGTTTGTTAATAATAAATTAATAATGCATAGTAATAACCAATTGTTAACCAATTTGCCGGACGGGGCAAATTTTTAAATGCCGCTCTTTTATACCCGTCTAAGCATTATGTAAAACATTGCCTATTTAGAAATTTAAAAAGGGAGGGGTCAAATTTTATTTTAGAAGCTTTCATGTAGGAGTTACTCCCCTCTTACCTTTTTATAATTAAAAAAATAAATTAGGCATGTTCTGTATACATTATAATACAAAATCTAAAACAGGTGCAAAATAATATTATTAATAGGAATTTTTTTTTTTTTGGCCATGAGGGGGCTTTAAACCCATTCGACCCCTCCATAAATATGCCTCTTATGTAATAAGCCAACGATAATAATCATATAAATATAAATACATAATTATTGGAATTAATACTATAAAAGTGATAGAAATGCCATAAAAACTAATTAATTTTTTTGGTAATGGCGAAATAAAATATTTTATGACGTAAATGTAAAATTTAACAAATCGTGCTCACCTTATATGTATATAATTATAACGTGTTTATAATTTATATTGAAAAAAATAATGATGATAATTCAAATTAAAAATACGAGCAGGTGACTTTCGATATATCTACAATAGTATAATGGATAATGAAAAATGAAAAATTGTTAGTAACCACGAAAACAAAAATATCACCACCGAAATTTCAATGCTTAATAATTTATCATTATTCATCTTTTTTAATAATAATGAAAATTTATCACCTCGGGCATCTGCCCCCTTCCCCCCACCATTAACATAGCCCTGGTAATAACTATTATAAGTTAAATAGATCAATTCAATACAAATTATTATTACATATTGCCAGTGATGTTTTGCCAATTTTTTTCTAGGGTATACGCCACTCCTTAGGCAACTAGGGATAAACAGCTCTAAAAATATTCTTAATCCCCAGGGGAGGATCTAGTTCATATTAACCGGAAGAAGAAACAATAATTTTTATGTAGAACGATTATTTTCATAGATTACAGAGGTACAAGGGCGTAAATCCGCGTATTAAATTTTTTTTCGAGGGTATTTGATATATAATCAATATGTTGAAGGGTATTACGTATTAATAATAAATATCACATTTAATAATTAACTCGTATAATATATTTTAATGTGGTGAATTAAAAAAAAAATGATCATAATATATCGTAATAAATTGTTGTAAAAGTGTAGATATAATAATTCTAATAATAATATTTGTCTATATTTTACTTTATCTTGTACAGTGGATGTTCAGTGTAAGCATTCAATTTTTTTTTTTTTTTCATTACTATACATATTAACACATTGGTGATTACTGATAATCAACAATTATCTTATTGTAATATTATGAATAATACTAATACTACCATGCATTTGCCATATTCATATTATATTATATTACAAAACATATTCCTCATAAAAGGAATAATATAAAAAGCCGGGCAGTTCCTAAGACGTTCTTCTTTCGTCTCTTCAGTCATCGGAGATGAAGTGATGGAGGGATATTGTGTTATTATTAATTTAACTTATTAATATTGATATTAAATGTATTTAAAAAGGCTGTGAGTTTACGACATTTTACAAAACTGGGTTATGTATTACATGATTATTCTTCTATTAAGTTTTCAAACCGTAACAACTAAAATTGCAAATTATATTAAAAACGTTTGAGAAAAAAATAATTTTTTTAAAATACAATCTATGTATCTAAAACATTTTTATTATATGTAAAATACCTAACGTTCAAATTCCATTAATTATCATTAAAAATAAATACTAAAGAACAATACCTATAATTATGTATACAGATTGTCAACGGGGTAAATATTAACCTTTTTTTTATCGATTAATTATCATATGTGAATTTTTCATTATTATTATTTTTATTCGATAAAGATGTATCGTGGTTCTATTCATTGATGCATAGTAAGATATTATTTTTAAATTTGATTAAAATAACATAACATAAATGTCAAAGTAACAGAAAGAGTATTTTTATCCGTTTATGTGATATATAGATACAATTTTAGAATAGTATGTTCACAATTAATAAAAAAGTAATTTATGTAAGATAAACACAATTACGAGAAATAGAAAATGTGGGAATAGTTAATGTTAACTTATAATAGTTATGTAACGAGTTGTAAATTTTAAGGAATTAACAGCAGCTTATATATTATAGTTTATCTCACACACATTATCTACCAATTACAACTTCCTGTAAGCTTATTTATGTTGATTATATTGTTCTCGAAATTAAACAATTTGTACATTGCATAAATGTCTTATACCATCACTATAATATATAAATTAGTTAATATCTTGATTTTTTGTGATATCTGGTATAGATAAAGCTATAATAAAATTATTTTTTAAATATTTATATAATTATTATAATCGGGGAATATTTAACGAGTTATGTTACGGTTTAGTTTATATTTTCATAAAATATTTTTATTATTTTCAGGTGAACCCATATTTGGAGAAGCACATGGATCATATATTATGAGAAATATAAAAATAGGTAAATATATTACATAAACCTATATTATCCTTTAGTAAAATTTAACACATAAAGTACATTTTAATTTCAAACTACCATACGATTTAAAATGTATAAAAATAGTTAAAATAGAAGAACGCGATCATTAAAAATTAAAATATTCATATTTTAAATTTTTATCGGTCAACCAACATATATGACTAATAAAAATAAAAATAAATCGTATAAAACATTTAACTATATTACTTATAAGATAGCTAATAATTAAAATAGAATTATAAATACGAAAATAAATGTTGTATACATTTATAAAAACTACATTTATTACCTAGTTAAATAAACTTATAAATGTTAAAATGTAAAAGAATTAAATTAAGAACATCCTATGGCATTGAAATAAATACTAATTGAAAAATATATAAAAAAAAAAAGAATGAAATTAATAAATTTTTAGGCCGTCTACCAGTTAATATATATGATATGAGAAATGTATACTTATTGGGCCGAGGTTTTATTTATAAAAGTAAGTAAATAATTTAAATTTATAATGAGAGAGACTAACATATCATAAAAAATTATTATTAGCAATCATTATTAAATGATGTAGGTATTACAATCCTTTATAAAATGACAAAAATACATAAAATTAATTCCCAACAGATTTATGATCAGTATCCTTATATTTCAGTATCACTATCTATAACAGACTGAAGCCCCTTTTGTTGTTATTTTATTATATATTATATATATTTTTCTAAATGTAATAAATATAAAATATATTTTATATATCTATATTATAAAGTAAATTGAAAAAAATTAATAAAAAAAATAACATTCAAAATTATTGTTAATACCTTAATGAGAAAATATGTTATTAATTCAAAATTTTCTGTTTCAAAATACACTATCATAGAATTTTATAAATCGTAGCATTTGGTATTCTTTGATCATTGCGAAAAGTGTTAATTTTTCTTTATAATATTTCCTAATCGTATTGTTAATAATATGGTGTTGATAAGAAATATCACCACCATATATCATGTTTTTCTTCTTGTCAGCGAACCATATAAAATTAGTTCGTAGGCAGAATACAGTCTCTTAACCGCCAATTCATGAGCTTTTCTGTACAGTTTGTTATGATTAACAACCGGATCAATAATTAATACTTAATAAGAATAACCAATATTCACTTTTTTTTTATTAAATCATATATTTAAAACTGTTTAACTTCTTTATAAGTGAGAATAGGAATATAATGATAATTATTTTATTTTTCCATAATTAGTAGTTTATAAGAGCTGTTAATACTATTTTCATTTATGAATATAAAAATGTCAATTCTTAATATACTTAAAATGATTTAAAAATAAATTTGGTTATTATTAAGGATCTTTCGACACCAATGTAGTATCGCCAGAAATATCAGTAGCAGCATATTTTGTTCAACAATTATTTGTAAATATTATTCATTAATCTAATTAAATGTAAAGCATTCTAACTATTAAAGTGTACAATAATTTACTGTCAAATATTTGTGACAGTCATTTTTTGATAAATACATACATATAGACATATATAGAGTGATTTAATAAAAAAATATAGAAATACTATTAATTATATTAAATTCTTATGACTTTGTTATTTTGACATAATAGTATTACTAATTAGTATCTAATTATTATAGATAAACAATTTACTAATATAATAGTTAATTTTTTTTTTTTTATGATATAATGAAGATGCACTTTCGTTCCAACCAAGCCAATTACGTTTAATAATGATTGATATGTGGAGCCAGTAATTATTAAGATATGAGTTCCCTTTTATAGTGTATTAATTTATGATATTTTTCTTGATGTAACCAAAATAATAATTAATACTAACTAAATAGTTAAATTCATAGAATTTATTATTTATTATTATTTTTTCATTTATTAGAATACGTGTTTAGAGATTACAATTTAAGTCATATATTTTGTTTTTAAACTAATAAAATAAAACCAACATATTATAATACGATTTCTTTTATTATCAAATCAAAACAAATTTGTATATAATAATACACTGAAAAATATAGTTTTACAATAAATTGAATGAAAAGTACTATTTATATGAGTAAGAACAATGTCAGATTAGAAGAAAAAAATCAGAATAAATTTGGTGATTTTGTTAAATATGTTTCTTATCTATCATGGCTTAAATTATAATACATTTCCTTAAAAACAAAAAAACCGACAGTCTCAAATTTTCTAACTGATCCTTTTTTAATCCCACATATTATTAAAGGGTTAAAAATTTCCTATTCGATCGCGTTTTAAATGACTGATAAGTGAATTTTCCACGAACCAAACATGGACGCTGAAAATCCTCAAATATAATAAACTGACAAGCTATCTCTTTTAGATTGTTTCATCCGTGGTCCGGTTGGTCAACCCTTTAAAACCCCACATATAAAATATATTTGCGAAATAATGTAATAATAATATTTAAAATAAAAACGATTTAAAGGTTTTAGTGGGAGAAAGGTCTAAATAAATAATTACTGAAATATATTCATTGTTTATGTGTATTTCGTCAGAGTAGGTTGAAGTTTAATGATTATTGTTACGTTACTGGTTTTAATTTTTCTTGATAAATTTAAATTAATTTACAATTAAAAAGATATTTAAGAGGACGCTATACTTCGATAAATAAGTTGTGAATAAGCATATTCGCATTTCCGTCACTACTCAATATATAATTATCGTAACATAACTATTTTGGTTTCAAAAAAAAAGGGGAGAACTTGGTCTGTGCTTCTACGTCAGATTTATTACATGGTGTATTGCATGCCTGGAGATACATACAAAGAAGATATACTCGAATATTCTGTATGTAAAAATATATTTCATTATTATTGTACAGGCTACTCAGAACAAAATTTTTAAAAAATGTCTTATTATAAGAAATCGAAATATTTTTGTATTGACTGTCAAAAAGCACATAATCAAAAATCTCTAAAACTTAATATAAATGAAATTAAAGCTAAAACAGTAACTTCAATGGAAAAAAATATCGAAGAACTTATAAAATTAGTATCATTCATGAGTTTACAATTTGATATTTTTAATGATAAAATTGACAACATCGTGAGTGAATTGAAATTTATTAAAAACGTAAATGCTAAAATAATCACAGAAAACAAACACCTTACAGATGAACTTTCTGTACTGTTTCGATGAAATAGAACAACATAATCTAGGAATATCAGTTGACGTAAGTAATGGGTATAACTAAAACCACTAAAAAAAATTGTATTTCTATAATAGAAGAAATCGGGGAAAAAACTAATTGTGAACTAAAAGTACTTGAAACCTATATAATTAACTCCTTTGCATCAAAACAAAATACGTATTATTACTGCAAAATTAGAAACACTTGGTATGTGCAAAAATCTAATGGAAAATCTTTGAAATTAACATTAGATAAAACAATTAATAGTTGACCCTAAGAAAAAATATTCATAAATGATTGTATTATAAATTTAAAGAGCACTTTTTGTCCAAACCAGATCTACTGCGAAAGACAAACTTTACAAACTTGTTTGTATATCGAATGCAGATATTCTTTTAAGGAAAAACGAAGATTTCAAAATTATGAAAATTAAATCTCCTCAAGATATTGAAAAATTATAGTTAGTATACATTTATTATATATTCATATCCTTTAAAATATTCCATATACACTATTTATTTTTCATCAGTAAATCCATTTAATATAATCAGTAATATTACTAAAAAGAAACTGCACTTTTATTAACTACCGAGGAAATAAACTCAATTTTATTTTCACGTAATACAGGTTTAAATATTTTGCATATTAATATTAATAGCATTAATGAACGCATAGCAAACCTTGAATGCCTTAACACTGTCATAAACAATGCCGATCATATAATAATAACAACCAAATCATGGCTAAGCGATAACTTTAACCATATATTTATTCCTTTAAAAATTACCAGACAACATCGGTAATAATATAATATATAATATATAATCGGTAGTTAATTTTAATACCAAATAGTAAAATAAAACAAAACAAAAAAAATACAAAACAAACTTCTTATAAGTACTTTGACTTTAACAAACTTACATCTCTGTCTAGTAAAACTAACTGGAATGAAATTAAACATTAATTCAAAATAATCTAAGAAACTGTACTTGCACATGTCAATATTATAAAAGTTTTAATAAATACTGGATCACGTCTGGTATTATACAATCTATAAAAAAGAGAGACAAACTACATACCTTAACCAGAAAAAAAACATTCAAGACAACTCTAATTAATTATTACAAAAAATATAAAAATAAACTTACAGATATAATAACAAAACAAAAACAGAAATATTATAGGAAAAAAATTTCAAAAAATAGTAAAAACGTAAAAAAAAAAAGTTATGGTCAACAATAAAAGATATAACAACCATTACATTAAATAAAACACGCAGTTATAACGTAAACATAAATAATACAATATATGATTCAAGCATTGACTCCACCTTGATTTCAAACAAATTTTACTCATATTTTATCTCAAAGGGAAATCCTATCAACAATAAACTAAGTCAATAAAATAAATAATAAAAATACTTTTTCGCTAACACAAGTCATGATCCATCATTATATCTTAGAAAACCTCCGAAATAGAAATTACTTTTACCAATAACAATTTGAAAAAAAGACTCGGCCCCGGTTAAAGACGGTATTAGTATAAATGTCGTAAACCATATTAAAGAATATATAACTGATATACTAGTTCATATATTTAATATGATTTTAACGGTAGGCTGTATATCAAATTCATTTAAAACAGCAGTGATATCACCCATACACAAAGGTGGTCATAAAACAGACAATTATAGACCAATCAGTCTTTCAAATATTTTTTTCTAAAATATTCGAAAAGATAATAAAACAAAGTCTTCTAGCATACCTAGAAGAAAACTCTACCCTACCATAATCACAAAATGGTTTTAGAGAAAACTTATGTACGGGAAATGCATTAGCACAACTCTCTAAAGATATTTACTCAAATCTAAAACAAACAAATAAAACTTTAGGAATATTCATGGACCTAAGAAAATCATTCGATAGTACCTCTCACGAGAAATGATTAAACGTTCTTCAATTAACAGGTATAAAAAATAAATCCTATAAACTATTTGAATCTTATCTCGATAATAGAAAACAATAAGTACAAATTTGCTATACCCTATGTCAGCGATTCTCAAACTGTGAGAGAGTAGTCAAGGGGCTCCGTGCCTTCCTGGGCATTTATGTATTAATAAAATTTAAAACATTAAATTATAATTATATTTCTTAGTACCATTTTTATATTTATATTCAATATTATTTAGACTATACCAATATGTATTATTTTAAACGTTTAAAACCTTAAACTATTTATAAATCCGCATATTTTGTGTTATGATCAAAATGAGATAAGATAAAAGTTGGGGTTTTCGTTCATTCGATATGTACAATAATTTAGTTTAATTTAGTTTACTTATCTACAATTTACATTCTACGAAGTTCTAATCATTTCTTCGGTAATTACTCGTTACTCGTGGACCTTCGCTGATAATTATTTATTTTGTATTAATAAAAATTTAAATGAATCGTTGACTAATTAAATCAAAAAATACAGTGGTATTAATAATACTTAATGATAAAATTTGGTTATTTCGACTTAGTTACTTGGCTGATATTTTTATAAAATTAAATGAAGTAAACTTACCAATACAAGGTAAAATGACCACAGTTTTCACGGCAAATGACGAAATTCGAGCTTTACAAAAAAAAAAAAATTAAATTTTGGGCTGTGTGTTTTTCTCAACATAAAATTGATAGTTTTTTGTGTTAAAGAAATATTTAGAATCGATTGATGATAATATTGAAGAATTTGATGAAATATATGGCGAAATTGAACAACATTTAAATGAAATACTGTTGTTATTAGAAAAATATTTTCCAGAGAGTAAAGATATAGACTTTATCCAACGATATAATTGGGTAAAAAACCCGTTTTTAATCAACGATAAGCCCGAACATTTATCTATAACAGAGTATGAAGAATTTATTGAAATGACCACCGATTCATCTTTAAAAACTTTATTTGATAAAATATCATTAACAGATTTTTAGTGCAGTTTAAGTATTACTAACGAATATTAATCTCTGACTAAAAAAGCTATATTAGTACTTCATCCTTTTGCAACAACATGTCTGTGTGAACCCGGATTTTCATCATACGCATCAACAAAAACAAAAGTTGTGATGAACAAATAATCACCAATGGAGTTCCCCAAGGCACAGTGCTATCCCTTATTTTATATATAATATAAGTAGGTGAATTAGGGAATTTAAACTTAAATATACGTGGTAAATTATTTTCATATGCTGATGACACGGCCCTTGTCACATCTGAAACTAATTGGGAAAAGGCCTACCGATACGCCGAGTCTGACATGTGTATAATAAATGAATGGTTTTTAAAACACAATTTAAGGTTTAATTTTAATAAAACTAAATTCATAACCTTTACTTAAGATAAAAAAAACTCAACTGATAATTAACGAAATAAAAATACCAAAATCAAGCTGCATAATTTTTATATTTATGCCTAAAAAGTACTATATAAAGCAATGCTACGTATGGTTTATTTCGCAATGACGCAATCTATTTTACTATATGGTATTACCACTCGTGGTGGACTAGAAATAGTGGCCCACAATAAACTACAAACGGTACAAAAGAGCATAATAAAAATAATTTTAAATAAACCAAAAATTTACCCTTCAAAAGAATTCTTTAAAGAATTAAATGTCTTCAATATAAAACAATTATTTTAACAAAATGCCTTATATTATACTTACAAACTAAATTTGATAGATTTCAAACAAATCTCACATAATACGCGCCGAAATAATAAATAAATTATTTCTTGAGTCAAAACATTATATCTATTAGATATTTTGCTAAAGTTGGCTTAGAACTATTAAATAATATACCTATCAATATCTTATACTGCAAATCATATACAAAATACAAACTTCTTATTAAAATATTGTTAGCAAATTCGTATGATAAATATTAATATTATCACATATGACTTTATACATTATAATTGCATACTGTTTCTTTTATCCTTATAACCATATCCATATAACTATTGCTCTAAACAAAATTAAAATTAAATTATCTATAATACAACATTTACTATCCTATTATCATTTTTAAATACTATTATCATTGCATACAAATCTAAATTAAAATAAACCACTAATTTCTTCAAGAACCGAAGAGACATTGACGACCACCAGATGTCAACTTAGACAAAGTTCTTGACCATCTAATGAGATTCGGGTTAACGTGTCACACTAAGAAACGTAAGATTGGGTCAACCGAAATTTCTTTCTTAGAGTACTTAGTAGACTTGAAGGGCATGGGAAAATAACCGGAGTAATTAGAATGAATAAATAATATATGTACTTTTTCAAATGGGTGACACTAGAACTAATCGAATCGTCAAAGGAAAGGGCAGCGCGTCAAATACGAGTGTTAGACGCGAAAACAACAGAGACAGAGGGTAACAAGAAATCTAGTTCGAGTTAGGTGATATGGTCTAATATAAAACCCACCACCTGCCGAAGGCGCATCATAGTTTCACTCTGGGTTCGCGCTGAAATGGTGAGGACCGGTGAGGTTGGCATCGCGGCTCAGCAATGCGGTCTTCTTAAATGACCAGCAGCCACCCATAAAACTACATGTGTTCTGTCTAAAACGCGTGGCGACAAATAATTAATTGTAATTTTCTATTTAATTATTTATTTATTTATTTATTTGTTGTGCGTATGTCTAATCACCATT